>JAGFPH010003205.1:129637-151966 GCA_018207615.1 Philaenus spumarius | reverse complement strand
TTTTTTTGATGACGTAATATGAACCGACTTCCAACTCTCGGGTTTTTGCACCGAGTTGCGACAGATGACAACGCAACCTTGTTTTTGATGACGTAAAGACACGACTGGATGATCGAAAACGTCCCAATGTAGGGTCTTATAGAAATACACCTGAAATGCATTGCTGACTTAAACGGTCTCTCTTCCGCTCTCGTCACGTTCTCGTCGCGTTTTGATAACGTAATAACGAACCTGGATGATCGGAAAAATTAGTGATTTTCTCTTATGGGTCTACATCTGAGATGCGTTGCTGAATTGAACGGTCTCTCATCCTCTTGACGTCAACGTCACGTTCTCATCTCGTTCTCGTAGCGTCTCCTTAGGTTCTCGTGCAAAATTCTAGGAGTCGGAAGTCGGTGCATATTACGTCATCAAATACAAGATGGCGTCGTCATCTGTCTCAACTGGAAAAAACGTAGTCCCATAAGAGCCCACGTGGGGCTATCCTCCCGCCATATTTACTAAGGTTTACGTTAAAGTAATTAAACAAAATAAATGTATGAATAAGTGCCCACATAGACATGAGGAATGTGCGCGGATACAAGTCGTTCACAATGTAACTCTGCAATAATTACTATTATTTAAAAAAAAGAAACAAAAAGAAAATAAAAAAAAAATCTAAATAAGATCAGCATTGAAACAATAACGCAACAACAGTCCCACACAAAAATACCCTTACCGAAGATAAAAAGGCAAAAAAGGAACAAAATTTAAATATAAACATAAATCTATAGAGCGTATCTGTTCTAACGCCCACTGATTGAGAATTTTGTATAAAATTTGAATGATTCGAAATGGAAAGAATAAAATTTGATTTTTTTTTTTTTTTTTTTTGTTAAAAAAAAAAATGAATTTAAAAATATTTAAAATAAATTATCCCCCCCCCCCCCCCAGCAAGGATTGACAATATGCGAAAAACAACGGTCGTGATTTAAAAAAATATAATATTTCAATCTAACTTCTAAGTACCTAGATAAATTTTATAATTTCACAACCCATGAAGTAACACAAAGCTGCCGTTCATTAATTTAGACCACATCTCAAACTTGTATACATTATATCCATACCAAGGCTTTCATTCAAAGCACGTTATGGGGTTGGAATTTGAATGCACTGTATAATCTTCATATTCTAATTATATTCCTGTACATGTATAACGTAGTGGTGGTGTGCATATTTAAAACTGTTTTGCACAAGGTTATTACAAAATGCACGCAAAAGTAAAAGAAACAATTGAACAAAATTCAACTAAACAAATCATAATATATACTCTAATAATATACGATCAATAATATAAATGAGTGCAAGTTTAAGAGTTTGCAATGAATTGAGAAGATGACGAGATTGTATTTTACAAATTACAAATAGTAAAATAAACTGCAATCATTTCTAACGTAGTAGAGCCAATAGCCTACATTTGTTCAGTATAGTAGGCAATGGCGTATATCTTTTCAGTGTAGTAGGCAATCACTTATATTGTTTTTAATATAAAAATCAATTGCCTCCATTGTTTAATATAGTAAACAATAGCCTATATATTTTCAGTGTAGTAGACAATCAAATATTTAAAAAAATATAGTAGACAATCGCCTATATGGTTTACAGTATTCTGCAGTTAACATATTAATAGTTGGAGAGTGGCATCAGACTACAAATGATAGTTTTTTAGACATATAGATTTTAATTTTAACATTTCCAACAATTTGTTGGAAAATATATTTAACTCTGAATTAAAGTACAATTAATTGGCTGATGCATTACAATATTCAAGGGGGATTGAGGGGAAAATTAAATGAATTAGAAATGCTTTTAGAAAACAAAGATATCAATATAAGTGTATAAATGATCATTGGTTGAAAGAGGACCAAATATATATTTTAAATAAGATTCCAGATTTTGTTGTTGCATCATCTTTTTGTAGGAAATATTCAAATAGAGGAGGTTCATGTATTCTGGCAATGACTACATATCAATTGATTCTGGTGACTACATATTAAATTGATATGTAGTCATTGATTCTGGTGAGGTCTGGTTTAAGTTTTGTTGTTAGAGGGGATTTGAATGTATTGGTTGATGAGTTGGTTTTTGAGGGTTCATTCATAGAGATTCATAATCTTAATATAGTTGTAGTATGTGTATATCGCACACCTGATATAAGAAATGTTAATATGTTTTTGTCTAAGTTTGAGGATATGCTTAGGATGTTGCAAAGGGAAATTAAGGGTAAGAATATATATATAGTGGGTGATTTCAATATCGACTTAATGGCAAATAGTACTCATTCTAAGGTAAGGGAGACTTTTTTAAATTTACTTATAAGGTATGGTTTCAGGGAAAGTTTTAGATCACCTACTAGATTAACAACACATTCGGCAACGTGCATTGACAACATAATTACTAATTTAGATGTAGCACAGGAGAATAGACACAACATTGAGCTTGGTTTATCCGATCATAGAGCATTGTTTACACCTATAATCTCAAAAAATAACCTAGAAAAATGTAAGCACTTTGGGACTCATAAACGATGTTTTTCACAAGAAAATGTGTTGCATTTTTTGAATGCGTTGAAACATATTAACTGGAATTTAAACAGACAAAATTCGGTTCAGGATAATTTTGATTTTTTTTTTGGTGTTTTTATGCGGTGTTTTGAGCAAAGTTTTCCTCTTAAATATTGCACAGTCCCTAAGTACCAGAATAGGAGAGGACAAAAAAACTGGATAACACAGGGTTTGAGAGTTTCTAGTAAGCGTAAAAGAGAATTACATAGCTTTGTAAAGCAGTCTACAGACGCAAATGTACATAGTTATTATAAAACGTACAACAAAATCTTTAAAAAACTTTGTAAATTAGCAAAGAGGCAAAATTATTTTGAAATTGTAAATAAATCTAACAATAAAAGTAGAACTATATGGTCCTTGGTAAGGTCTGAGATTGGGATGCGGAATAAAGGTTCAGATCTCTCAAATTTAGAAATTGGTCAAGAGCTTTGTGAAAATGGTCAGGAAATGGCTAGTTATTTTAATAATAAGTTTACAAATGTAGCTAATGAAATAGGAGTTAAGGGTTCACCTGTGGAATCTAAAATGTTTTTAGAAAGGTCAGATATGAAAAAACCATTTTCATTTGAATTACAACAAGTGACAGTAGAAGTCGTGAGGAAAATAATAATCGGTTTAAAAAATAAAAAAGCTACTGGATGGGATGAAATTCCAGTAGATGTAATTAAGAAATCTGTCGATTATATAACTTATCCTATATTCTTCATATTAAATCAATCGCTGAAATATGGTGTTGTCCCGTATCAGCTTAAGTATGCGGAAATTAGACCTATATTTAAAAGCAAAGAAAGGAGAAATTCAGACAATTATAGACCGGTGTCCATATTGCCTTCAATGTCAAAAATTTTTGAACGTGTAGTGAATGATCAAATTAGTTCTTTTCTTGAGCATTCTAATATTCTGGTGGGGGAACAGTTTGGGTTCAGAAAGGGTTGTGGTGCGGTTTCTGGGGCAAATAATTTGGTCAAACAGATAACAGAGTGCATGGAAGGTTCATGGTTTACTGCTGGCATTTTTTGTGATCTGTCCAAAGCATTTGATTGTGTTATACACAATATTTTGTTGGATAAACTTGCTTTTTATAATTTTTCAGTCGAAGCAATAGCTTGGGTTAAGTCATACTTGTATGGGCGAATGCAGAGAACAATTGTATTTAAAAATGACATGCAATATATTTCTTCCTGGAATGAGGTTAAATGTGGTGTTCCTCAGGGGTCAATTTTTGGACCATTATTGTTTATAATTTACATTAATGATTTGGCTCTCAGCGTAAGCCCTAGTGTGGTTTTGTTTGCAGATGACACTACTGCAATTGTTAGAGCAGAAGATTTTAATGAATTACAAAACAAAACTCAAAAGGCTATGTTTGAGCTTACAAACTGGTTTGCTGCAAACGGCTTAAAGTTGAACTGTAAAAAAACAAAAATGATTAAATTCCAAACCCATCAGAGTAGGCAACCAATAGAATTAAATTTTAACTTTGATGGAGAAAATCATACTTCTGTACAGAATACAAAATTTTTAGGGCTACATATTGACAATAATTTAAGCTGGAAAACATATTTAAACATACTCAAAAAAAACTTAATGCAGCATGTTTTCAATTGTCAATATTAAGGAGTATAGTAGATAAAAAAACTAAATTAATGATTTATCATGGTAGCTTTTGCTCAGTAATGCGATATGGTGTATTACTGTGGGGCTGTGCAGTGGGTGTTGATTCCATTTTTAAAATGCAAAAAAAAAAAATATATCCGCTGTATGACTTTTTCCAAGAAAACTAATTCTTGCAAACCTCTATTTAAGAGGTTAGGAATATTGACACTTCCCTCACTGTATATTCTTGAGACAATAATGTTTATTAGGGTGAATTACATTACGGGTTGCAAAAACGAAAAGAAGCATCAATATAACACTAGGGCAAAAAATAATTTCGTGTTGCCTCGGTATCGCTTAAATATAGCTTCAAGGACTTCTGATTTTGTGGGGAGAAAATTCTTAAATAATCTTCCATTGTGTATTAAAGAAATTGAAAATTCATTAGTATTTGAGAGGGCATTGAAAGCATTTCTGTTAAAAAAGGCTTATTATAGTATTCAGGAGTATTTAGATGATGACTTGGGTAATTTTAATGATTTATAAAATGTTGATATGTATTGAGAACTTTTATAATAATCTTCTGTTTATGTTTTAAAAAATGTATAGTTGTAATTGTGATTTTAATCATAGGGTTATGAAATTTATGTATGGTGTTATTGCACTGTGTATTATTGTGTTTGTGTTTTGTTACTATGGCTTATGTTGAGGACAATGTCACCAGTTTTATAGCTCTTGCTATATGTAAAATGTTATGTGACAATAAATAAATAAAAAAAAAAATAATATCGCATATTAAATGTTTCAATATATTAATCAAGTGCCTGTATATTTTCAGTACAGTAAACAAACCTAAATGTTATTTTTTTATTTATTTTTTTTTATAGTAGAGAATCGCTTATACTTTTTCAGTATAGCATGCAATGGCCTATATCTTTTCAATACATTAGACAATCGCCTATATTATTGTGTTCAATATAGTAAGCAATCCTCTAGATCTTTTCTATGTAATATAGTAAATAATATAGCGATGTATTTTCTTTTTCAATATAGTAAACAGTCGACTATACATTTTCAGTATATAAGTATAATATAGACAATCACCTACATTTTTGAAGCATAGTAGACAATGTCATATATATTTTCAGTAAACATTCGCTTATATTGTTTTCATTTTAGTAAACAATCACGAAGATTTCTTCATATAGTAAACAAATTCGCTATACTTGTACAATATAGTAAACAAATGCCTATATGTTTTCAATAGGTCTATAGTAAACAATATCCTATATTTTTCACAATAGTAAAAAGCCGAATATATTTTTTCGCTGTAATAGACAATTAACAATACTTTTTTGGTATAGTAAACAATGGCAAATAGCTCCATTTTTTTTAATAGACAAAATTGTTTTATTTTTTTCAGGTACAGCATACAATAATCTAGATTTTTTTATGACGAAAACAAAATTGCCAACAATTTGTCAATATACCAATAATTGCATATATTTTTTTTTTCAGAATAGTAATCAATCGCCTTTATTTTGTCAATAAATTAGAAAATCACATACATTTTCATTGGAGTTTAATGCATCAGTATTAATACCAAATTTTCTTCTGACCCCTAGCGGTTAAACATTTCCGTGTTAATAAAATCTAATCTTAAAATGAATTTATAAATTGCAACACTAGTTGCTGTGTGCCCCGCTTACAAATAAAATATTATTAAGGCTCGGCAGGAGTGAACAAATTTTTCTGAGTTGACCACAGCTCTCCAAGTGGCAGCGCAGTGCACTGTTGCATTCGGTTTCCTAGTTTTTCATTCTTCCGCTAGCAAATATAGATCAGCTTAAAAAAGCCGGAATATAGAGGGTTGCAGACGTAACCCTGGATGTAAACGTATTGAAATGTGCACACGTGACAATGTATGGTAGTATGTGTTATTAAACACAGCTTTCTCTCACACAAATATTATGTGTTTCTAGTATTCCCCCGCGAGCAAAAAGTTGATGTGATAACCACCAGAGTTCAGGCTAAACACTCGAGTAGGTTCGCAAATTCGGCGTGTACATGCTTCCACAATAACTTGTAATTTTTCGTCATAAATTATAAAAAATTATTGAAATTACTTTTATTTGAAAGGTAGAAGAGGTGATCTTTTTTACATTTTTGATATTTGAATTATTGAATGAGGAAACAAATATCAAACTTTGATTTTGAGTTAAGTCAAAGAACAAATTTAGATGAAAATATTTTTTTAAACTAAAAGATATCGACATCCTGACTATCCTAATCTTTAAAAAATTACACATTCAGAATAATTGTCTGATCATTATTACACCACCTGATCATCTTATTACCTGTTTAACATTGCTCTTATGGGAGTTGAATTTCTAGATGGTGGCTAGGTCTGATGAGCATTAAGTTTAAATATTAGAGAGAAGCCTATTCTGGTATGTAGTAAATTTTACATAATTCTAAATCGTGTTTCACTTTATTAACCGTTATTAACCGAACAAATTTATTATTTCATCACCTCCACATTTTGATTAGGGGTTGAAGTTAATAATAACAGATGTAATGTTGCATTACTAGGTTGAAATGCATAATGTTCAATGTGATTTGCTGCTATATTGTTAGAAATATATGATTGTTTTACGAAAAGTTTACGCAGTCAAAGAGCCTTTGTTAAACAGCTTTGTCTTGACCCTAATTTACAGTGTTGCCAGGTCTTCCGATTTGTCGGAAGATCTTCCGATTTTTCGACAGTTGTCGGAAAAACGGATTTTTTTTAGATATCTTCAAATTTTTTCCTCATGCTTAAAAACATAATTGTTAAGCAATTTGATAGTTGCGCTTTCCAGAAATCAGTTGTGTTCAATTTTCACAATGACCTATCCCATCAAACAACTTAGTTTTTGTTTAATAGCATTGTTTGCTATGCGATTTGCTTGCTAAGTAATTCATGAATAATGTTCTTCGGAAACCTAGACTCTCCTTATGTCATAGTCATATTGTTCCCGAATCTTGAGTCATAATGCAGAAGTAGAAAGTGTTAGGGGCTAAATAGTTATACATAATTAAATTGACACTATTGTTTTGTAGACTCAGTTTTAAGTATAGTGTATTTATTCTATACATTATTTTATATTACATATTATTTTCTTCCGACTTTTCCTACAATCTTCCGATTTTTTTGGGTCCAACTTCCGATTTTTTTTTGCACCTGGCAACACTGCCCTAATACTTCAGCTGTCTCTTAGACATTAATACTAGATGTAACCTAATTCTTCTTACAATCTCCTTGAAGTTACTACTATAACTAATGGCGTATAACGTTGTCTTAAAGTAATTGCTTTTGGCTTCAGTACATTAATTTGACTCATTTGTAGACAATTTACCAAGCTTATCATCATTAAATTTAAAATATGAATTTTTATCGTGTAAAAGTAGTAGATAGACGGCGTTATAACTATTACAGTAAGTTTATTATTAAGAGTAATTTTAGATTTATGAAAAAATAATATAATATGATTCACTATCATTATAAATTTTATGATAAAGGCTTCACAGTGATTTCTGTATTCAATATCTATGCAAATGGCCCTGCTTGTTGACGCCCTTTAGTTGAATGTATATTTATAAAATAACTTTTAAGTTTTTGTTTTTGAACATAAAAATAAGTTTTATGTTCAAGATGAAGGTACCGCGATGGGAAACCCTTTGTCCAGTTTTATTGCTAACTTTTTTATGAGCTCATTTGAAATAAATGCTAAAAATTCAATGAAGTACTTTCCACGAGTATGGGTTCGTTATGTGGATGATATTTTTGCATTATTTGATAAAAACCAAAATCTTGATCAATTTTGTGACGCTATCAATGGATTTCACTCCACGATAAAGTTCACTAAGGAAATTGAAAAAGACTGCAACTTACTGTTTTTAGATGTGAATGTGTTTAGGGAAAACAATGTTTTGTCATTTAGTGTATATAGAAAGCCCACGCATACTGATAGATATATAACGGAGGACTCACACCATTCTCCAGCGCATAAAAGAGCCGCTTTTAATTCTATGGCTTACAGACTGGTTAACTTGCCGTTATCTAAGGATAACTACGAGAAAGAACTGAAATATATGTATGGTGCTGCGATTTTTAATGGGTATTCTAAAGAATTAATAGACAACATAGTAAGAAAAATGAATTTCAAGAAAATCAAGGAATCAAGGTGCACTCTTGTGAGCAACAAGCCCCAACAACGATGGGTTAAAACAACGTTTGCCCCACCATTATGTAATGTTGTTAGAAAATCGTTAGCGAAATATGCAAATTTTGCATGTAGCTTTGACGGCTGATAATAATCTTGGTAAGATGCTGGGTAATCCTAAAGACAAAATTCAAGAACACGACAAATCCGGAATTTACTGTATTAACTGCGAAATGTGTCCTAAAAAGTATATAGGTCAAACCATAAGAAGCATGAAGATACGAGGTAAAGAACACTTTTCTCATTTAAAATATAATATAGGCCTGATAAATCTGCTATGGCTAAGCATTGTTTAGATGAAAATCATCGTTTTAAAATAGAAAATTATAAACTGTTAAAACATGTAACTAAACCCAACACATTGGACGCTTGGGAAACTTTTTATATTAACAAATACCGTAACATAATTGTGAATAATGAATTAGGTCCTTTACAGAATTCTTTATTAATGTAATAATGCTATGTTTTGTTAAATATTAATATTAGTTTAGCTATCTTATTTAAGTTATATTGTTAAGATATTTGATAAACGGTAGGCGGTGGTTAACGCCTTAGCATAGGTTATGACACGCCCCCTGTAGGGTACGCCCCTTCTGGTTAGGTATTTATACGGTGCGTTGTCACACTGTTAGATCAGTTATAGTTTAGTTACTGTAGCCCTGCATCACTGAGGATGGCGACATTGTCGTTGAAACGCGTTTGAGGTTAGTAAACGTATTTATTGTGAGATTTTGTGTTCAGGTTTTATTTTATCTGAATGTATATTTGTTTCTGTCAGTAAACTTCTCCTTATTGCAGTAAGGATGACATAATATATTTTTATCAATATCGACCATTTACCGGATTCGTATTTATAATATTTCAAAGTTGAACGACACACCATTACAAATACATTTATACACGTTCACTTAATATCAAAGTAAATAGGTAAAATTGTATTCTACTATAAGACTCCACACGTATTGCCAAGCTTTGTGAATGCATACAGATTTTGCCAACTATTGCAACTTAAAAGTTCTTCGATCTCTAATTTGAACAAAATTTTTGGCATAAACCAAAGCTTTCCGAATTCTTATAACGTAGTTGTTCTGCTATAAAGTTAAAAAAAATATATTTTAAATTTTACTTACATTAAATACTTAAAATTTTTAAATTGGCAAAATCCTATAGAGTTATTTTATTTATTTTCTAATAAATATCCCTTCTAATAATATGTGACAAAATATTGTAAACAAATATAAATTCAAAAACTTAGTTTTTTTGATATTATTATTATTTTGTTCTTTTTGCACGCTATTCTGCTCACTGTATAGCCTCGCTATCTGGCAAAAATGTTTGTCTTTAGCTCAAATGTAAATGCTACCGACACAGGACCAGGAGCTTCATTATTACTTATACCCAGGCACAGAACTGAGACAATCAATAAATCATTCACTGTGACAGCATGTAGGCCATTGAATTCATTTCCAGGAGGGTTTGAAATGCATCATTGACCGTGTTCAGTTCATGAAGGCTTTGGTTTGTTGCTTCTGCGACAGTTTCGGGTAGTTTAGGCGCTCAGGCTGGTTTTGATGCATGTTCTTGAATGGGGGTGTGTTTGAGAGTGTTTGTGTGTTTATGTATTATAGTGTAAAATAATTTACTTTTAGTTTTATTTTACTTATGAGATAAACGTGTATATTTTTAGTTCTCAGTTTTTGTACAATATGTTTTAGATGTAATTATTATTTTTATTTTTTTTGTTTATTAATTTTTGTTTGTAATATGAATTTTTATGTATTTTAAAATTCGAGGTTAAGGGGGAGAGAGAACCCAAATGGTCATAACTTCGCCTCAAGAAATAAAGATTTTATTTTCTTAAATGCTGTGGTACTTTGATCTCATTCTGATAATAAGAAACTTTCTGTTTCTTTGTGTTATTTTTGTTTATTTAAAAATATAATGCCAACAAATTTCTAGATTATATATCTGCATTTTTTATGTAATTAGAAACACTGTCTGTACCATCTTAATACCACCATATGAGACACTGAATGTGCAGTTTTTATATAAATGCATACATTCAATATATCTGGTACTGTTTCCACTAATACAATATTGTTTTAACTGCGTTTTATACACGGCAACTCTTAATTTTTGCTGCATAGAACAAATTTAAAATATATTAGACTTTCAAATAATGGCGCATGATATAAACTTAAACCAAATATTGTTGTGACATTTTCCGAATGCATGTTTACATGTGTATGTTCTCCAAACAATACATTTGGAGGTCCATATATTTCCCATCATCTATAGCTATGTATAATTAAAACAAGTTCATTGTTTATTTTCTAGTTTAAAAAAATAATTTTTAATTCAAATGTACTGCACGGTGGGATTATGAAAATTGCCTCGTTAACGCACAGTTAAATATTTTAAAAGGTTAATTTTACACAATCCTTATTTACACAATCGTTAAGTATCCATTATAATTCTCTTCTAAAAAGTACCCTTTCTCACCTGGAAAATAAATTTTTTTATAAATGATATGCCACATTTTTGTCATAATTCTTAACAATGTCTATACCACATTAAGACCACCTTGCTAGCAAATATTGAGTGTGGAGTTTTTATTTAAATAAGTAATACAGTTATCTATTCCTTTTCCCATGTATACCGTATAATGTGGAGTCTTAACAACAATCCAAATATTTTAACTGTGTTATATTAACGGTAGCCCTTAGTTTATGTTTAATGTTTATTAACCCTTTTGGAAGACATAATTACCTTATGATGGCCTTCAATAAATACATTTTTAGGTTAATCTATTCCTCAGCATCTATAGCTATATGTAATGTCAATTTGTTTGTTAATTATTTTCGAGTTTATAAAAATTAATTTTAAATTCAATGTAGTGCAACAAGTTTCTAATTTATCCACCATTTCCTGTCAGTCATCTGGCATTGGTGACACTATTATCAGAATAAGTTGTCTTATTTTATCACGGTATGTATGGTATCCATCTTTTGTTAGTTAATTTCGGTAAACACTAATTGGGTAATCTCTCCATCATTCTAGCTTTATTGATAGTTTCAAGTGTTTCAAATATTACCAACTCCTATTACGAACGATTCTTGTTTCTCATTATGCTACCATAAAAGTTCATCAATCATCACAATCCTCTTTGTAGAGTTTAAATATTGTAACTTAATATTATTTCGTCGTTAACTAAAGCTGTTTAAAAGACAAAGTACCGTGAATTGCTTGGAAATATTCTTCTCATTAGATTCAACATTCAATTCCATTTTAGTAAAATAAACTTTATTAATCAATACATGTAATAAATAATGTAAGTGTAGTCTGTTCGTGCGCGTCGCTTTTTGGTTATAGGGTATTTTAGCCCTCCAACTTATCAATGAAGAAGGTTCGGTATGGTATTACATGGTTATGGTATGAAGAGTAATGAGTGCCAACGGAGCTTATCAGATCAATGGATTTATGGTAAGTCCAAGTAGCTGGGAATCGAGTGCCAGAATGTTCTTAAAAGGTTCTAGAATATTCGAAAATGTAGATAGTTCCAGAATTGTGTACTCTTCCGGGAGGATCTAGAATATTCCACATGGAACCCCAAAGACATTTCCTGTTCCCGAACGTTCGAGAGCTTTCTAGAAACTAGATATGATGCTAGGGACTTAAAACTTGGCTCATATTACTAAGTTTTTTAATCTAGAGACAAATATTTGCTTTTCGATTATTTAGGTCTAAGGTGTAAAAACGCTTTCTTCAAAACTACCGAACGGATTGGAATGCAATTTGGTATGTAGCTTCCTCTAGGGCCATAGGTGCTTAATAAGAAAGGGTTTGAAAAAAGTTCGGGGGGATCAAATTTATTAAATCACTATTTCTTCAATACTACAGAAAGGATTGGAATTAAATTTGATATGTAGCTTCCTCTAGGGCCATATGTGTTCACTAAAAAAGGGTTTTAAAAAATTTGAAATTTTAGGGGATTTTGGGGGGTAACAATTACTAAATCACGATTTCTCCAAAATTACCGAACAGATTGGAATGCAATTTGGTATGTAGCTTCCTCTAGGGCCATAGGCGCTCGCTAAGAAAGGGTTTGAAAAATTTCGAAATTTTAGGGGGTGTTTAGGGGGATCAAAGTTATTAAATCACGATTTCTTCAAAACTACCTAACGGATTGGAATGCAATTTGGTATGTAGCTTCCTCTAGGGCCATAGGTGCTCACTAATAAAGGGTATGCAAAATTTCGACATTTTAGGAGGGGTTTGGGGGATCAAAGTTACTAAAAATCATAATTTCAGATCTTTTATTATTATGACACTAGTGCGTTTATTATTTAAAATAAATATATATAAAAGCCAAATACCACTCACTGACTGAACAGTTAAAATGACGGAAAATACCAACCACCACGGGCAACGCCGTACGGGTCAACTAGTACACTTATATAGGTAAGGTAGTAATTCAGTTAGAATGTATACATAGTAGAGTTGTAAGCGTATAATTTTTAGTTCCCCATTATAAACCAACGCTACATGAAGTTGTTGTGTTTACAAAAATAATCTATTAAATAAATTCTGACAACTTTATAATCCAACTTAAATCGACAAGTAGTAAAATATATATTTAATATCTCAACATCTTCCTCTAGGGCCATAGGTGCTCAATAAGAAATGGTATGAAAATTTCGAAATTTTAGGATGGGTTTGGGGGGATCAAAGTTACTGAAATCAAAATTTCAGATCATTTATTATTATGACAATAGTGCTTTTATTATTTAAGATCTATATATATAAAAGCCAAATACCACTCACTCACTGAACATTTAAAAAGAATACAATTACGTTAAAAAGACTGAAAATACCAACTACCACGGGAAACGCCGTACGGGTCAGCTAGTGGTAGATATATTATAAAGTTAAACATACCATGGATTGAATTTGTGAAAATAGTTTCATAGTCGTAATAAAATTATTAATAACTTTATTCAAACAAATGAGATTGTTTGCGTCCAAACGACTCTGACCTAAACCACCTTTAAATAGCCAGGGTTATTAAATTACACGATTCCCGGTATTATTCATTGTAAAAACAAATTGATCCTGCATTATTAATCCAGATTTAGTACATGGAAATTAAATCAACCTAATCGATTAGTTTGTATATCGTGACCGTCAATAGAATGTACTTTTCCAATGTTCTAATTATGTAATTATTGATAACGACCAATTAAAACGTTTCATCTATTACTACATCCAGATAGTTATAAGTTCGTAGAACTCAAATTCAATAGTCAAGTAGTAGAAACAGCGGGCACCACATGTGATAACTTTAAAGACAATTTTTATTATTATTAAGACAAAATGTACAAACACAATATAAATTTTACTTTCTCACTATACTATAGTATAGAGAAAGTATAGTGATCGCAAAAAAAATCGATGTTGAGATTTTTGTGGAAATATCCGTTTTGGGACCCACTGAGTCCAAACAAGTGGTTTTTACAAAATGTCTGTCTGTAAGTCTGTATGTCTGTATGTATGTATGTATGTCTGTACGTCTGTATGTCTGTATGTATACAAAGCTAGAGCGAAAACTATTCGATCTATTTCAAAAATATTTTCACCAAACATGTCAAGTAGGTTTGTATAGATGCACGAAAAACTGTTTTGAAAAATTTTGAAAAACAACCCTCTTTTTGGTAAAAAAAACCCCAAAAAGACAGTTATAATTTTTTTTTAAACGGTTTTAACGATTTTGATAAAATTTGGCTTATTTGTAGCCTTTAAATGTGTTCCATCATATGCAAAAAACAGCATCTTCCTAAAAATTCTCGTTTAGCTAATAATAATAATAATAATAATAATAACTGACTTTTTGGGGTTTTTTTTGGCCATAAAGGGGGTTGTTTTTCAATTTTTTCTAAACCTTTTTTCGTGCATCTATACAGGCCTAATTGACGTGTTTGGTGCAAATTTGTTCGAAATCAATCGAATAGTTTTCTCTCTAGATAATAATAATAATAATATTTATTAATCTCCTACTTTAATAAAAAATCACCTCTCCTACCCCACCCTACAAGTCACAGTGAATCTGTTTAATAACATATGTTATGAGAAATATGTTTGTGAGAAAGTATGTGCCAGTTCCTGGTACCGCTTATTACAATTGTTATACATGGATACAATACATAATACAAGTATAATTCCATTAAACACCATTTAGTATTGATTTAACTATAAATATAAACTAAATCGAGTGTTTATTATGTTTCCAAACAACCCGCAATGAAAAAATACAATAAACTGTTTACGATCCTTTATTAACAACTTATAAAACTGTTTACTATACCGGATATATTACAGATCCACTCACTATCAAAACTCTTAAATATTTATTTGCTAGTAAAAGTTACTGATGTTGTTTTATAGATTTTGAAAAGCTACAATTTGTAAATGTGTTAATTAAATAACCTATTACATAATATACGGTATATTGATAAACAACCTATATACATAAAGAAGAAGTACTGACTGACTGACTGACTGACTGACTGACTGACTGACTGACTGTCTGAATCATAATCAACGGACAGCCAAAAACTATTATAGCTAGAAACCGTTATTTATTGATTCCAGGGTACCTTCATACCATCATGCAGAGTTGCACTAAGAAACGGTTTAGCAAAATACTAAATTTAAGGTTTGAAAATGTTCAAAATACAGGTGTTCACTCCCAGAAATATAACATATCAAACAGCTAATTAGAATCAAAGCTTAGCAACACAATTCAGGTGTGGACTGTACTGAACCAACACACTTTTGTGGAATGAATTTGCATTCATTATTATATCAACCGAATTATTTTTCACAATCAAAATTTGTTAAGGTTAGATTAGCACAATAAAAAAAAGAAACAATCTGCCAAAAAGGATTACTGTATTATAATTCAAGCATATGTTGTTAAGAATCCAACTGATGGTTTGGATCAATTTGTGTGGTCTATACTGAACCAACACACATTTCTTGCAAGCAACTACATTTATTACGGTAACAAGCAACTTGCCAAATTTAGAATTAGGTAGGTAATTATTTTTCACAAAAACACATTTTTTAACTTAGGTAATAGCAAACACAAACAACGAAAAAGGCTGACTAAATTCAAACACCTATCGCTATTAAAATTATGCTAACTTTATCCTTTACTAGGTCCATATGACCAGTATGAAGTATTGATTTACAGCATCACATTTTGGTCATATGTAATAACTTTAAAATTATGTCTCTACTATACAAAAATACAAAATCACTGTCATAATCAATCCTCATTCACTTGAAAATATCATAGTACACCGTAATCTGTTTGCCTTTGCTTCGCTACAAGTATCCTCAGTGGTTGTCGAGCGAAGAGCTCTAGTACATTGTTATTAGTGCAGGTTTAATTATTTCATTTATATTATAGTTCGATTAGAGGTCGGAAACTGTTAGGACGTCGTGTCGTTTGAGGTAATTTCACGGAATTAGTTTTTACAGAAAATGTCTAAAAGAAAGTTATAATTCTCTATATATTGTATCTGCAGAGCATATTTTTCCTCAGTGTTCTTCATTTATGCGATTAAATAGCCAAGTGGTTAAAGGTTCTCGTCCAACAAGATTGCGTAGGTTCGAACCTAGTTAATTACGTTTTTATTTGCGCTATAGTTTTAACTGACATAAATGTTTAGAAAGTTGAAATAAAAAGTGGAAAATAGGCACAGTAAATAAGTTTAACTAGATGCGTAGATGGTTACGATAGTAAATTTTTAATACTAATAACTTAAATTTTAAGTTTCCTATAAGCTTAAATGTATAGTGCGGTTAATTATATGAGATTATTATCACTCACATGAAAATGCCTACACACTCTCTTTATTATTTACCGTACACACGACAAAAAAGTATAAGCTTTAGATAGTTGTTACATTTAAAAATTTGGTTATTTTGTCACCTTATTTCTAGTAAATACTGAATTTAAAACGAAAATCAGAAAGTTTAAAACCAAATGAATTTATATTGGTTTAATAATGACTTCATAAAGGTTGATTATTGTTTACTGTTTAGGAAAATAAAAAGCGATTAGTGAGATTTTACTAATCAGCTGTAAGTTGTTAATGCAAAATCAATAATAATACTCACCATGGTATTTTGAGGACATTTAGGTATTTTTGTATTACAACACATTTAAAGTAATACAATGACCCAATTAACATTTTTGCTAAGTATGGGTAGGTTTAAGCTTCAAATTGATGTATATTTTATGTTATGAGCGTACGTTGGATGGTTCTTCCAAACTAATTGCGAGTTTCTAGACAAAAATTCTTCCATATAAATAACATAAGGAATTTTGAGAACTTTATACTTTTTATTATTTAAGAAACTTGTATGAAGGAAATTGTAAATTTTATATTTTTGTGTAGTATCGGAATGTTTTAACTTCAAATTGGTACATTTTTCATGAGCGCAAGTTAATTGGCTATTAAAACTAAGAGATAGTTCATACTAAAAGTTCTCCCGTTAGATAACATGGAGTAATTTTGAAAATTTCAGATATTTTTATAATATTTTAGATTTTTCAATGAGTTAGCAAACAAAGCTTCTGAAGATGGGGTCTACCCGAAACGCGTCAAGCGAAAGAAAGAAAAAGCTAAGAAAGGCGGACAAACAAGAAGACAAATGAATTTATAAAATTTCATGACGTAAATAAACTACACGAATCAGTTGTCTATATATTTTCTCTCTTATATATAACCAAGCCAAGGTAGGCAGAGGTTATTTACGTAGATCTGTTTTATAATATATTTCTTCCGTTTCAAACTGCTTTAGGCGTTCCTCAGATACAACCATGTTTTCCAACTCGAAACATATTCTTCTTGCTATATTACGAAATTAGATGTCTTTACATTTGCTATATTATAAAATACAACAACAATTTAATTTTACTCTTTTACAATTTATACTTGTGCAGTTGTCAAATAATAATGATGTATATTATTTAAACATATTTAACATATAAAAGCACACTAAGAAATCATTAAAATTAAAAGACGTTTAGTAGTAACACATAATACCAACCGCCATTTCTCCAGTAGTAATTGCTTGAAATCTTTGGTAATTTTTTATGTTCTAAAATTACATTTTATGTACAGCATTAATTACCGATTTAAACCCAAATCACAACGTAATGATATACTTTTTAAAACACAATTTAAAAAATTTTCGTAAACGCTAAATTTATTTTATTTTTATACAGTTCAAACAAGGAAAGTTTTGTCTTAATACACTAAGTGCGTAACTCTAATACGAAATAGAATAATATAAGTTACTGAATTTATGTTGTTTTAACCTAACCGCATGTGTTAAACTGTTCTTAAGTTACGATTACATCAAGCTTCAATCAGTTGCTGGTTTGAAACGTTTGAATCAGCTGATTGTCGTAGCAGATTAATTTCATTACTACTAAAAAAATGTGTTGTTTAAGTAACACTAATTCACAGACTAACGTGTACATGTCGTGCTGATTTTATTTATTGTACAAAGTTATGGAACACCCTGTAAGATATGAGGGTAGGTAAAATACTGTGCGTTACACTTGATAACTGCTTCTTTACTTAACTCAGGGGATTATACAACTCCCTTCGAATGATTTAAAGTAGCAGTTAACTAACTTGTAACGTAAATATTGTTCCGACATTTTCCATTATAAAGAAAATAGTACGCGATGTATTGAGAGTATAAATCGACTACAGTTATTGAGTGAAAAACTAAAACAGAACAATATGAATGTTTAGTGGTATCACATATTATTGACCGAGCGAAGCAAGGTCTCTGTTTTAGCTCGACCGTTCGGCATTTCGTCTGCGTGTCTGTCTGTCTGTCTCACGATTGCGGCCAAACGCCTTGACCGATTTTGATGATGTTTTGCATGAATTTTCCTTATTCCTAGGCCGAGTGATGTATATATACGGTTTTTTTCCATTTTTAATTTTTAACCCCTTAATAAAATAAAATTGGCGGCCGGACCGTTTTTCTCAGTGTTAGATTTTTCCAAAGCCAGTTTGTGGGCAGCAAATTTGATTTTCAACAAAATTGTATCCTTGATTTTTTCCGTATCTCTAACGGTAAGCTCACAAAATGGCCGTAAACATCAAATTTGTAAAAAATCATTCAAGTATTTGTATTTTAACCATGTTTTGATACGTTTATTGTAAACCAATTCAAAAGTGTTCCATAGCTTTTTTGTAGATAAAAGGTCAAAGAATTCATATATGCCAGTAAAAAAATGATTGAAGGAAAATTAACAAAGTTATTAGCTCAAGCAATAAGCATGTTCAGTAACGAAAGCAAAAACTTCAACTTTAGGCCTACATAAAAAGTAGTAAACATTTTTGTAATTTTTTCATAAACGTGAAAATTGTTCGTAATTTAGTTCTAAATAAAATTGTATAAAAATATTTATCAATTTCAAATTTCTTATTTTGAAAACACCAGTTTTTATGTTCCTACTATAAGACCGCTAACAAAACTGGGCCTATTTCGAATAGTAATTTAGGAATGCTGTATCCTTTTCCCAAAAATGGCATATTATTATAAGAAAGTGTAGAGAATAAATCAAAGAATTGAACTTTATAATTGTAAATTATAATTTCATAAAAGTATTTGACTTAGCTTTACTTGAATTACAAAATGAGATGAAACAAATGAAACCTCGCGGTGATATTGGAGAATAGATATTCGAGAACTAGAAACCCCGGAATCGCGGGAATTGCAAAATAATGTTTCACTGGATAAACCTTTTGCTTACTTCCTTACTGGAACATTATTTTTAACCTAAGCTCAAAACCACATTTGTTATTTCAACGAGCGAGGTCTACTATTCACATAACTAATAGTATCAAATAAAAAATAATTTTAATCCTAGAGTACTATTCAGATTGATGGCGTCAAACCTAAGAATACAACTAAAAAAAGAATAAGGGGAAACCCAGCTTCCCTTCCGTACGTACATCAACCAACTTGTTGACGATGACGGTTGATCGCCGAAGAGAGAAGTCCCTCAGTGGGACGTCATGGCCACCAGGTGGGATTGCTTCTGGTACTATTCGTCAATTCGTTACGCCTCAACGTTTCAGTTACGCCTATAAGTTAAAGAGTTTCAGAGCAACATGTCTCTACCATTTTTAAATCCGAAGCTAAAAATCGACCGATCTGTGGCTATTTTGATTACAAGAAAAAGCGCAAGAGATAAATTTCATTGTGGCTAGCTAATTTTCGTTTTCTTCAGGCCTCCAAGGCTTCTTTCCAAATTATTTTTGTTGTGTCGACACACATAACATAATATTTAATAAATCAAAATTATCTTTATTTTATTTTGTTTATTATTTCGGGAATTATTTTTTTATTAAATAAAAATATTCGCATATTTATAAGTTAAAGGTTGGCCAACAATTTAAATAACAATATACATATATATATTATAACTAAGTACACTTCTTGTATCTAATTATTACATTTTTGTGTGTATCAGTAACTTTCATGGTACTATATTTCCTTTGATATTAAACCATGTACTTATGTTAAATTAATTAGTTGTCATTTGAAAAGGGGTGGGTTTTCTTCATTTTGTTGTTCTGTAAGGGAGGGTTTTTAATTTATTTTATAAAGTTTTATTGTATTCAATTTATTTCAGTGGCGTATCAATTTTTATACATACTTTTTAAATTAAGGGCGTATAATTTTTCTTGTTAATAAACAAATTGTTAGTTACATTACTTCATTTGCATTTCTTGTCTTTGCCTGTGAATGAATATTTCACACCTCTCGTTTTCGCCAACTGAAGTAAGCATTTAGTCACATAGTTATTTTTGGGTTGATAAATTAATTTTTCTTTTATTGAATACATGTGCTGTCTTTATATTAGGCCCAGTACGACTTGCAATTTATTTTCTTTCGTCAGAAGGCACATGTCAATTGCAAATGCAATTTGTCAATTTGCGGGGAACACCAACTTTATTCTTCATCACATAAATAATGACATTTACCTACTATTTGAATTGAAGCAAATCATTATATCGAAGTATTGAATCGATCATTTATTAAAGTATGTTATCCAGTATGTTTTCTGTCATATTTATAATATTTTGAACTTATAAATTTCAAGAATGGTTGTGAATGATGAGAAAGATTCTCATTAAAAAGCTATTTAAAATGTACCAAATTTTAAATATATTGTACTCCTGTAAGTTTTTATATTTATATCAAAATATAATCTTATTTGTATAAATAATTCAAGAATTATTTTTTATACCTCAACTCAGAGTTTTTTTTTTCAGATATTGATAGTCGAAAAGACAAACGAATAGGGTTTCGTCAACACAACTTACAGACTGCACATATATACAAAGTGTTTCTAAAAACCGTAGTCGGATATACAGGATTGTATTGTATTTATTGAAATAAATACAAAATGTTCAGTCACTTTATTCGAATTCGGCTTAGTTTAGTCGCAACCCGCCATTTTGTTTTTTTACAAAAAGTCACTGTTACTCCAGAAATATTACTGATGCGATATTGCGTTCAAATTGGGAATAATCATTTTGCATATTAAGATTTACAAGTGTCCCAAACACAAAGAATTTATTTTCATAATTTTTAAAAAGGCAGCCGTTACAAATTTTTAAGATGAAATATCTTGAAAACCGTTAACTTTACAAAAAGTTTACAAGAAATAAAGTATTTTTATTTTTTAACGATAGACGAAATGTTTTTTTTTACGTTTCTGTAGGTCAAAGGTTAACCTAGTTATCGACAACAAAATAAAAACGTAATTTCTTGGAATTGTCTATAACAACCAAAATTAGCATAAAACCATGTTTTTTTTTAATTTTAATAGTTTAATAAATAAGATAAAATCCATTGCTCTGAAATGCATTAAAAATTCAAATGTGGCTCTAAACCATTTGATAATGGCGACTGTTAATACGCAACAATAATGCTAAAAAATGTATCAAAATGGCAACAAAAGTAAATGTAGTTTTGTATTTTCAGTAGCAATTTTCTATTTATTTTAATCGGTTGGGAAATATACTTAGATCCCAATTCCTCAGTCTCTTATCAATCTTCATTACATTCAAAATAGTTTATACAATCATCTGTTTACATTTTACAATGGATTTATGTATTAGAAAAGAAGTAATGAAATAACTCCCAAAATTTTTGAGTTTTAAATATATACTGTATTTAAATATATAGATATATGTATTTTCTGTTTTAAGTAAAAATAAACTGAATATTAACTCAGTAAGTTTAAAGAAAAATCTCTGCTTTTCGGGCAACGATCTAATTAATCTAAATATAATAATTTTGTATGAATTAAAAACAATAATAATTAATATATAATTATTCTTATAGACTGAGAAACACCCTAGTAATTGAGAATGACGTCATACATAGTGGTATTGCAATTATTACGAAATAGGATAGATATTTCGACAAAATTCTACAAGGTGATATGGATTTATGAGATAGCAAGCTATTAATCCTATAACGCCTAAACTGTTCGAGATTTTAGTATATGTTTAATTTGTCATGTGAAGTAAAAATAAATGAAACATTTAAATGAATAAAAAAAATAACAAATTGTTATTACAGACGGAGGATGTTACCCTAGTAACGGAGAATGACGTCATAGTGGTATTTCCATTACAAACTAGGGTAGATATTTCGACAAGATTCTGTCAACCTGACACATGGATTTGAGAGATAGCAAGACATTCAAACAGTTTCAGAATAAAATACGAATAAAATAATAACAAATTGTT
>JAGFPH010003205.1:102227-120384 GCA_018207615.1 Philaenus spumarius | reverse complement strand
GTTAATTAATAAATCGTTTTTGTGTTTTCAATAGAAAATTTTTGAATTTATAATTTACAAATCCAATCAAATTAATCCTAAAACCATTCAGTGCTCTAGTGTAATTAAGTCAGCAGATGAGTTATTCACGGATCACTACAAATTTAACTCCAAAGGGAACGATCCCGAAAAAGAGTCTAGAATTGAGCTAGAGTACTACACAAAAGACAAAAAAGGTCTAATTAATTTAAATTTAAAAAACTTAAGAATAGGAAACAAAGAGTTTTCCTTTTCTTGCCCTCGCCAAACCTCTCAAATTGTTCTAACGAGGTAGTACAACAGAACAACATCAAATAAGGCCTGAAAACACTTGGGTGTTATTTGATGAGGGAAAGTGTTAAAGTTAACAACAAAAGGTTGTGTTTATTGAATAAATTAAGAGGGTAGGGAGGTTTGCGCGTGGCAAAACGTATTATATTGTATCCGAGGATTGTAAATCATTTGGATTCTGTAAAGCCAATGGAAAAGAAACAAGCATTGTTAAAATAAGGAATTGGTTAGCTGACGTAAGTTTTCCAACAAAGGCTAACAACAACCTTTCATGAAACTTTTCAACTAGAAAAAGCATGCAATAATTCTTCGGGAACAGAATTTATTACAAGAAATGAATAAAGGAATTCTTTCTTGGACGGACGAGTTTTAACGTATAAATAAGATTTACAAACTATTTCTACTTTTTGTAATAAAAACATACTTCATGAATAATACATGCAGTACTTATTTACATTATTTCTACTCCAATCGAATAAATCTACTGTAATTTTGTTTGTGCATGCGGGCAATGAACATGTCATATTTTACTGGTATCATTATATGTGTTGAAGGTACTATCTTTTATATTTAAGAAATAATTTTGAAATACTCTTTTTTCTTCTAAATGGAAAATCATACCCCCAAATTAAATTGTAAGGCAGATTTTTTTAGTTTGAAAAAGACTTTACATAAAACTTTCATACTTATTTTTCGTTTCATCAGAATACTTTTTTTATGAAACATATTTTGCCATGAATATAATTTCTAAGATTTAGAAATTTAAGATACTAAATCTAATAAATATAAATTACTATTAGATAAAATTTGACTTTAAAAGTTTTTTTATTTTACATAACTTATTTTAAGTCCTTATTTTATTTCAAGTCTTTTTGTATAAACTGATGATTGAATTTCAACCAGGATCTAGGGAATGTTTGTAAATCTTATTAATACATCTATTATGAACGGAAACAAAATATGTAGTGGTGCAAATATTTAAAGTTGATTTGTTAATGTTTTAATGCATTTTTGGGCTAGATGTGTATGATTTCCATATTTTTAAAGGAAACAAAACAAAGCACTAACAGGATAACTCGTTTGTGAATCAGAGTCGCTAGAGTTCTCTAGAAATGATGACAGCTTAACTGTAGAATTTGGTGTACAAGTAATTTTTTATTTTCGTTAGTTTTATCAAGTTAACCTTAGTTCCAATATTAAAAACTAAAAAAAATTAAAAAAAATGTACTATATATTATATATATGTGGGTGGCCCACAGATTTCATCTCCAAGAAGATAGTATTTTATTCTACTTGAATATATAGTCAATTTGTTAATGATTTTGTATGTAGTTTTTCAGATAAGCCCACAAATGTTACTAAATCATAATGGGGAAACTCATTACTTCCAATAGTCCTTGTATTTCTCTATGTGGATATATATAAATGTTAAAGGGTAGGTGTTAAAATCGTAATGATAATGGTTACTCTTTATTAGGCGGTGTGCTTAATTAGTTTTAGAAGTGATAATGATCCTATTGGGTAAGTGTTGAAACATTTCTTAAACTGTCTACCGGTTTGTCCTACGAAAAACAATTACCTGTAATTACAATTTTTACAGGTTGATAACAAATTTCCATTGGAAAGACGAGCTGTTGAAGAAACCTTATATATATTTATATATATTTAACGTGTTGGCACTATTATATCGGCAGCATTTTTACGTCCGATTTAGTCTAAATTTGGTACACGCACTGACTTCTAAGAAGCTTTGACTAGTTTGTTAGAACAAATCCAACAACCAGAAGAAAGTTTTCTAACCAGAAGTAATTTTTTTTAGAATTTCGTACTAGAATTAAACTTTTTTAGTTTTCCTAACACAAATAATATAGGGGATTATTCTGCACATTTCGCTTTTTATCCGACATTATAGCCCTTCGGGTTCCCTAAAATTAATCATAACGTAAAATACCAAAGCGAGTTTTTCCACTTCGAAGGGAACGAATTAGCGAATGAGCCGAGGCTGGAGGCTAAGGTAAAAATGTAACGTATACGTAGGCAGCTATTGAGCGCCTTCATGAATAGACCAATTTCTCAAACACGTTTGATCAAAAAACAAAATAGATTTTGTAGCTTAACTCACTTTAGCCGTTCAGCTACCTGATCGAATTGTCAAACTATCTTTATGCATTGGTTTGGGAACTGAGTACACTACTACTTATACATTTTATTTCCTGATTAGATTTTATGTTATTAATAGTTTGCCTTTAAATGTTTTGACTTTTTATCAGCACATTCGATGTTCTATCTACGTTTTGGCCTTTCGGTGTTAAAAAATATCCAATAGATATCCATTCTGTTTATTCTGGAGTAATAAAATGTAAATTATGTTCTCTGGTACGTGTGTAATAATTTACACTGAAATGAAAAACTCTGAAGTGAAATAAATAATATTTATGCATTTTATTTTTAAAGGCTATGTTTTAATTACCGATTTGTCGAACACATGTTCACTGTTTGAATGTAACGAATCTGAGCACTGAAAAGAAATCACAGATAACAATATAGCTCCAATTAAGAAAAGGGAAGTTTTAATCACCTTGACCTACTTGTTGCTGTTAACTGCAAATTGACTATTATAATTTGTAATTATTGTTATACGTCATAAACATTGGATGACCTTGTTATGAATCATAAATTTGCTTAATAGTATTCAACGTCATAAATAACACACTACGACCAATAAATACCCTTCTGTAAACCAAGTTTATGACGTATCATTTCAATCATCGCTCGGGTGATTATCCTATTAACAAATTTAATCATAAAACACAATTATTTAAAGCTAATAAACTTTATGTAATTACCAAAGCTGATTATCCTAGAGAAAATAATTAAGATGATATTTATTTTCTTGAACTACCTATTTGATAAATTTAAACCACACGTAGTATACTGTAGTATTGAATTTAATTTAATCTTATTGTAATGTACGTCACAAGATGCATTAAAGCATATAACTCGGTAATTCAGAAAAAAATCAGGTAACAAAATTAACGGGAATTGTAGTTGAAAAATAGTAACACAACATGTAGTGAACTTACGAACTCGTAAACCCTAGTTAAATTTTTAAACTAAATGTATTAAAGACACGAATAATGCACAAATATTAATTTCAGAAATTTTAAGTTTTGTACAGTTTAAAGTTATGATTTTACAGGTATTATTAGCGAATTTCCATAGGACAAATGAGTCATTGCAGTGGCCCTTATGGTAAGACCCAAGGTCGGGAGTAGCAAATGAGCACCGATCAAGGTCCCCAGAACACGTTTTGGGGTGTCATTAAAAATCATATATATACTTATTTATACGTGTTCGCACTATAGCGGCCGATTTTTAAGTTCGCTTTGGTTCTAATTTGGTACACATGTTGGTTGTCTACTTCGCTCGGACGAGTTCGTTAGCCAAGAAAATCCAACAACCGGAAGCACGTTTTTTGACCTGAAGTAACTATTTTTGGAGATTTTTCCTACGAGAATGAATTTGTTTTTGAGTTTTTTGTACAAATATAGATGTATTATGTTATTCTGCACATTTTGTTTTTTTACGCGATCTTATAGATCGCTTGAATCCCCCAAAATCGATCGAAACGTAAAATACCATAGAAGTACCCGGTTCAAATCCATGTGGTGGATTCTACCGTGGGGTTGGCGTGCGAAGCACTCAATTCATTGTGTATTGAAGATAATCCCAATGTGCGGAATGGCGTGCGAACCATTTTACAGATATTCAGCACCGTCGTGAAATAGACCTATTTCCCAAATTGTTGATTAAAATCCTAAAACATAGGCCTATAAACTTAATTTTGGAAATTAGCTCAACTCATGTCAGTTTTTCAGCTGCGTGGTCGAATTATTAATTTTACTTTTGTATGTGATTACTTAATTTCAACTGATTTACATTTAAACATTTAAATAAAACTCAAAAATTATAATTTAATACTTTATAATAGTGGTATTATTTAAAACTTTATAAGTTATTCTAATGACCACAACGTGCACACTTGTAATATACCAAATCATTATTATAAAAACTGTATGTACGATGTGAACCCTGTGATAATAATACTTTAAAAAATACCACTGCGAGCGTAATTTAAACGAGTTGCCCTGTTGGTAGTTATCCACCCTTCACCACATGTTGTTGTGTGTCACCCCTGACTCTCCACTCCGAAAACAACTTTAACTGCATCCTCTACTTGGAGGAGCAGCAGACTGCGATGGAGTAATTTATTAACGTCCTAACAATGTGAACGAATGATAATCGGATTTATATGTCAGCGAACTGAGCTTCGGCGGATTCTTCAGCTTGTTTGTCTCTAACAACTATCTTCTGGTTCAGTAAAGTAATGCAGCTTGCATCCATTATTGGGTGACACAGTTGCTGCACCGCTCTCCAAAATGTACGTCCGTGGGATATGGTAAGGGCGTTTTAGTGGGTAGTGCAATTATCATTGCGGCATTATTTGGCGGGTGTTTGTGAAATTCTTGAAACTCTACAGCAGAGCATGTCATGTTCCGTAGGCTAAATGCGAAAATAATGCTAACAATACAAGCTTTCTCTGGCGTTAAGAACTATTCAAGCCTTAACTATCCTCCAACAAATAAGTAATAAAAAGCAACGTGACCTGACAAAAATCAATAATGTTTTAATAACATAGCTGTTTAAAAATAGCTGTTTTAAAGATAGCTGTTTAAAACCGACAACTAATTTAATTTTATAACTGTTTATTTAGATTCACAACATACTTTAAATTATTAATGTACTAGTAAGCCCAGTGAAAAATCAGAGGCTGATTAATTAGATGCAAATCAGAAATATATCATTTAAAAGAAACTATTTTAAAACAACATTAAGGCCTACTTACCTAGGTCTACCTAACTGTACTGACGGGGATTTTTAACTAGGTAATTGTGTACAATAATAAGGATTACAAAACTGTTGGCCTATTTGTTAAACATATTTATTTGCATAAGTTATTACATATTTAGAGAAAGATACAAATACTATATTTTAATTGCTTTTTATTTCATATTGATACATCAATTAATTGATTTAGAAGTTATTAATATTATAGTGAATAAATTAACAATCGATTACGTTTACGTTATACGGAGATGTACGAATGTTTCCGAAGTTAAACAAATAGGTTTAAATTTGCATAAACAAATATATCTATAATATTATATAAAAATCTAATGGTTTCTGTCTGTGTGTGTGAGTTACTCAATCACGTAAAAACTACTGGGTTGATTTGAATGAAATTTGGCACACGTACAGATCATGGCCTGGAATGAGACATATGCTGGAATTCATTTAGATTTAAGGGTTGAAATAACCCCTAAAACAATACATATTTATTATTATACTTCCATTAAGATTAGAGAGCTGGAAATTTGTACATTATTTATTCTTACAATACATATATAAAAAGTAATCCGTATTTGTATTTTTTAGTTTACTGTTAAGGGGTGAAAATGTAACAACCCCTAAAACAATACAAATTAATTATTATACTCCCCATTAAGCTAGAGTGCTGGGAATTGGTACATTTATTTCTTACAATACATATATACGATGTAAATCATAGTTTCATTTTGTAGCGTGCTGCTAAGGGGTGAAAATGCGATAACAACCCCTAAAACAATACACATTTATTACTATGGACCGTGTGCGAAGCCACGGGTACCGGCTAGTTGATGATAAAAGGTTGTATTTATATAGAGTTAAATAACCTCAAAGCAAATATTATAATGTATATTATATAGCATACATTAGTTCTATAACTCATAGTTAAAAAGTAAACTTGGCAAGAAATAGTAATAATGATTGAAGATGTAAACATAACCCTAAACTATAATCTACACTGGGTTTGTTTAATTATTACAGATGATGGGTGAAATCAGCTGTTATATTATACGTTACTCACGTACATATGGATGTACAAGCGCTTTTGCAGGAGTTGACTAAGTACGTCATTAAGGTAAAAGCTAACGATATTGTTTGATTCATACACCTTTAAGGTCTTGAAATTTAAAATTTTTTAATCTTTAGAAATGAATAGTTTGCTTTGACTGCCATATGTAATTTTTAACAAAAATACTCTAGTATTCATGTCTTCTGATGAATTATCCTGCAATAAAAATAAATATAAATTTATATACCCCCCATCTTGTATTGCGTATTTGACCAATAATTACTTTACATTCGAATACAATAAGTATGGTTAATTACAAGCCGATTCATGTAGGCTGAGACAAACGGTCGTGTTACTAAAAAAAACGCCGATTAAATATGAGTGAGCGGTTACCTCATTAAATTCCCGCTCTATGATGACAAGTTCAGTAGTATGTTTTAGTTTGATATGTACAAATTGAATCTCCTCATTTATACGCATAAATAGATAATTTTAGATACATATTTTTTAAAATGAATATATTTATTTATTTTTTAATGTTTCTTTTACTAAAGAAAAGTCGTGCAAATGTTGGAAATTAATCTCCAAAACTGCTCGACAGATTTGGATAAAATTTTACAGGTACAATCTACATGTTTTATAGGGCGTACCACTTTAATTTTAAGTTGTTGTGTACCTTTTTCTATTAAAGTTATTCAAGGTATTTTTAAATGTCTTCATGGGCCATGCGATGTTTGCAATGCAGCTCTTTCAGTTCCCAGAACTTCGACGTTTTATCCGGGTATTTTATATTTGTAAGGCTAACGTCTGTGGTCGGCAGGTGTCAACTTTCGCAAAGGTTTTACTATAGTAATGCAACTAACATGTGTCTCAATTTTTAGCGAATTTCCATAGGAAAAATGAGCTATTGCAGTGGCCCTTATGGTAATACCTCAGGTCGGGAGTAGCAATTGGGAACTGATCATGGTCCTCAGAACACGTTTTGGGGTGTCATTAAAAATCATACATATATGTATATACTTGTTCGCACTCTATCGGCCGCATTTTAAGTCCGATTTGGTTCAAATTTGGTACACATGTTAGGTGTCTACGTCGCTCGGACGAGTTTGTTAACCAAAAAAATACGACAATCTTAAGCACGTTTTTTGACCGTAAGTAACTATTTTTTAAAGATTTTTCCTATGGAAATGAATTTGTTTTTGAGTTGTTTCTACAAATATAAATGCAGAATGTTATTTTGCACAATTTGTTTATTTACACGACCTTATAGCTCGCTCGGTTCTCCCAAAATCGATCAAAACGTAAAATACCATAAAAGTACCCGGTTCAAAGCCATGTGGTGGATTCTACCGTGGGGTTGGCGTGCGAAACACGCAATGCTTTGTGTGTTGAAGCTACTCCCAATACGGGGGTTGGCGACGTTTTGTGTGTTGAAGATACTCCCATTATTCGGAATGGTGTGTGAACCATTTTGCACCTTTTCAGCACCGTCTTGAATAGACCTATTTCTCAAATTGTTGATTGAAACCCTAAAACATAGGCCTATAAACTTATTTTGGGAAATTTTATCAACTCACGTCAGCGGTTCAGCTGCGTGGTCGAATTATTTTTACTCCAGTATATAATTTGTATTGCCTCGAAAAAGAAGATCAGCTGTAAGCGTCTGATTTGTATGCAGAGATGCTATAGACGTTATCATGAGAATGTCTTAGGCACTGAAGACTCTGTTGAAATTTGCCTCATATAAATGAAGAACTTATGATGCAATAATGGCTCATCTTAAATTACTATGTGCCTAATTCGAATGGTTTCGATTTCAGAGCTTTCAACTTAAATTTGAAGAGGAATTACAAAAAATAATTTTTGCGAACGTAAAAATTAATTTTGTTCTAGTAATTAAGCTAAAAAACTGTTCTGACTTATGTAAAAAAAAAAAAAAATCTAGGCTAATAATTATCTACGTAAAAGTTGATAGATTTGTGTAATACTAAAAAGAGATTTCTATAATTATATGAACTAATAGAAAACAATTAGAAAAATTAATAACAAATTTATTTAATTAATAAACAATTTTTTTCAAACAATTGAGTTTGGGCACGTGAGGCTTCGCCTTTTTATACTCCATGCATCTCTAGTAGTAAATATAAACATCATTCTGCATTTAGATTAGATTTGTACTTTTTGTGAGTTTATATCATGCAATAGGACCATTTGATGTATAGTGATTCAATTAATTGTTAAAATGAAAAACTTATCTTCCGTATAACCACTAGTTTGAGTATTTTAAAAAAATGTTACACTTTAATTAAATATAATTTACTTAAATTTACTTTAAAATACTTTAATATACTTTAATTAAATATAAAAATATTTAAAAAGACGATATTTTTTAACTTAACAGTGGTCATTTTATATATAATCAACTATTTTACAGTGACTATATACCGTAGAATAAGAGTAGGATTTAAAAAATATACTTTTGAAATTAGTGAAATTAAAATGCACAAACATTGTGCTTTCTATAACAAAAAGCATTATTTTTCTAACACAAAAGTTGTTTAGGTTTTTGTAATAATAATGGTCAGAACAAATTCCTACGACTTAACAAATTAAAATAAATTATAAAATAGTGGTATTTAGAAACAATGTGGGTTCCCTTAGAACGATTCGTTCTAAAAGTTAATATAACTTAAATATTTATGTGCAGAATTTTTTTCTGGTTCAAGTCAATATTTAAATCAAGGTTTTATGAATAATTTATTATAAATTTATCACACTCTTTCTAAATAAAAGTAATATTATTCATTTCTTTATGGAGTCATCTATTTGGCCACTTTAGATCTCATTTTCCTTTCAAAAACATTTATACATTTGCATCTATTTAAATGCATTTATTGAATTAAAATTAAAATAAAGACGGGGGAGCTGAGTAAAGGTTACATAAATCCACAGCCAGTAACTAGGTTTGAACCTACCCAACTATAGTTAATCAAATTGGAGCAGAATACTTTTGGTATATTACTCTGTATCCTTATTAATAATTTATTGCATCAAATTTATTCGATAGTTATTCAAAAATTATATTTAACTAATATTTGTATTTCGAAATTTATTATTACTTTATGTATAAATAAAACCAATAAATAAACTTATGTATACAAATAAATAACCGTTTCTAGATGTGAATGTGTTTAGGGAAAACAATGTTTTGGCATTTAGTGTATATAGAAAACCCAAGCATACAGATAGATAAATAACGGAGTGCTCACACCATTCTCAATCGCATAAAAAAGCCGCTTTTAATTATATGGCTCACAGATTGCTTAACTTGCTGTTATCTAAGGATAACTACGACAAAGAACTGAAATATGTGTACCCCCAATTTTTAATGGGTATCCAAAGAATTAATAGACAACATAGTAAGAAAAATGAATTTCAAGAAAATCAAAGTGCACTCTTGTGAGCAACAAACCACAAAAACGTTTACCCCACCATTATATAATGTTGTTAGAAAAATCGTTAGCGAAATATGCAAATTTGAACGTAGATTTGTCGGCTGATAATAATCTTGGTAAGATGTTGGGTAATCCTAAAGACAAAATTCAAGAACACGACAAATCCGGAATTTATTGTATTAACTGCGAAATGAGTCCTAAAAAATACGTAAGTCGAACCATAAGAAGTATGAAGATACGAGGTAAAGAACACTTTTCTCATTTAAAATATAATAGGCCCGATAAATCTGCTATGGCTAAGCATTGTTTAGATGAAAATCATCATATTAAAATAGTAAATTCTAAACCGTTGAAAAATGTAACTAAAACCCAACACATTAAACGCTTGGGAAACTTTTTATATTAACAAATACCGTAACATAATTGTGAATAATGAATTAGGTCCTTTACAGAATTCTTTATTAATGTAATAATGCAATGTTTTGGAAAATATTAATTTTAGTTTAGTAATTTTATTTAAGTTATGCTGCTATTGTTAAGCTATTTGATTAACGATAATTGGTGGTTAACGCCTTAGCATAGGTTTATGACACGCCCCCTGCAGGGTACGCCCCTTCTGTTTACGGTGCGTTGTCACACTGTTAGTTCAGTTATAGTTTGGTTACTGTAGCCCGTCCATCACTGAGGATGGCGAAATTGTCGTTGAAACTTGTTTGAGGCTAGTAAACGTATTTATTGTGAGATTTTGTGTTCAGGTTTTATTTTATATAAACTGAAGTATTTTTTAGAAGTAGTAAATAAAGTTCGTTTTGCATTAAAATTATTAATAACAAATAACAAAAAATGTAAATAGATACTATAGTACCTGATTTGCAAGAATCTGCCACTTTATACATTATCGTCTACTGTATTCAAGAAGAAGCTGTACCAAAATAGCACAAAAGAGTGAATTCGTAGACCAGAGAAAACGTTACTTAAAAAAAGTCTACGGTTTTTCTTTGCTTTCAGCCTGAGCGCTGAAAACTCCTCTTGTTTTCATAAATTGGAAACATATGTTGGAGAAAGTAATTTTCTCAAAACGGAACAATATTAAATCCTCCACAATCCGTAAACAAATTTAGAAGACATATAAACGTTTTACCAAATATATTCACAATACAGGTTCGTGATTGAAAAGTTAAACGCATCTTTGGTGATACTGCATGGCTATATCTAAATTGAGTTTACAATTCAAAGTATCTTTCCAGTATTAAAAATCAACTATAATAATTTGACTGTATAGAAAAACGATATGGTCAAATAGACTGTAACGATTTTTTCCGTTTATCTTTTATCTCTAGACTCATAAATATGTGTATTAATTTATATGAATATGCAATAAACCCACTATTTGTATATTCTCTGTTTTAAATTTTGTATGTTGTTTTATATTTCAATATAATTATAACTGTATATACTTTGTGAGAAGCAAACATTGTTTCTGTTACATGTTTGTAGTTGTTGATAATTTATACGGTGTTTCGGTTGTGGTCCATTTTAAATAAACTTATTTAGTTGTGTACGAATATATTTAAACTTATCAAAATCAAAATTTAGATATGGTTAAAAATTAATAACGACATTAAGGAAAGTAAAAACTAATTTAGGGTTTCAAATATTAGGAACCTAAACATACAAAAAATATGTAATATTGTTTGGGTAATAATCGTAAACGGGGCTTTCTAATTGAAATAAGTCTCTATTAAATTATATGTAAAAGTAATAGCCTTAATTTTGTTTATGCCTTAAATGTTCACCTAATAATGACGAATGTTAAAGATTAATAATTGTTCTTAGAAAAATGTATGTAGAAAGTAAAAAGACGATAGCACAAACAAAATAACTGCAATCTTCAAAGTAGCAATCTGATGCTGGGTAAAATCAGCTGTTATATTACATTCTTACTCACGTACGTACGGACGTACACATGTTTTTATATTAGTTGATTTGATAATGAACTATAATATGTAGTTCAGATTAAAATTTTGTTAAAATTTATAAATTATAAAATAGCATAAGATGACTGGTGTGTCCTCCACCTTCATTTATAGGTAAGAATAAGTAATGATAATAATATATTTCAAGTATTGGCGTATACAGTTATTTTACTTTCTATCTTTAGGATAAAATAAGCTATATTACTCTGTGATACGATAAACTAATTTTAAAAATTATAATGTCACTAGAGTAAACTAAATTACGATAATTAAGTAATCTTCAATGTTTATTAGCTTTATTATCGTGCATTGTCATTTATTATTATTAGTGAGACTTTGTGTTGAAGTTTATTACTATCTCAAAAGTCAAGTCAAGTTTGTATTAATAATCTCCTATAAGAAGGAAATTAGTTGTGTTTAATAAAGTATGTTAAATACATACAACAAATATTAGAATTAATTAAGGTAGTACGAAAGAGCACAGTATTTATTTGTCAGTACATTTACGTTCCTTTTCCAACAGTTGACGTTAGCCGCAAGTCTGCCTGACCACATTTATAATGAATTTAAAGCCGCAATGAAAGTAGCAGTAAAATGAAAGATCACCCTCAAGTCTGGGGTTTATTTTACTACTTTGCGCTGACAATAGACCTTTTGTTCAGGTGTTTTATTTTGTATAGTAGCTTTTATAAATAAAACTGAAAATATTTCAATTTATATAATGTCACTTTCCTAAAGTTATTGTGTATAAGTTACAACAGTTCATAAGATTTTACTCCGAGAATTGTAAAATATAAGGCAAGTTTATAAAATGTGGTAAAAAAGTTTCAAAATAAAAGTGTTTTTGTAATTATTATAGCACAGTGAATCGGAAATAATGTAAGTGCCTTAAGGGAAGAGATAAATTTGTTTTCTGAAAACACACTGATAGTAAAGTATTACTTAAACTAGTAATATGTATTTTTATAATACATGCTTTACATATAAATCCTAAATATAAGCTTATATTTATATGTTTTAAAATATTTTCTGTAGACCTCGTTACATTCGCTTTTAACTTTATAAACTTACTAATACAAGCAAAACATAAAGTTGTCTCTTTTTTTCTTTTAAGCCACTATATCAACCAGAATTACAATAGATATTGCATCCGAACAAAGTTTTGTTGTGTGACTTTATTGTTGGGCACCGCACTTCAGTAAACACGCTTTTTCATTTTTACAATATCTCACTCAAATCTGCAATATTTACAGCATTTAAATTTAACTTAATCGGTAAATTATTAAAGTGATTAAATTGCCGTTTTTTAAGTTCACGCTACGTGGCTTAAAAGTTTATATTGTAACGGACAAGGGCATTATAAGACGAATTAGGTCAAGCCTTGTTGGAATAAATTAGGGTCGCAAAATACATGGAAAAGGAGCTCAACGTGATCGTCTGATATATTAAGGTAGACCAGATGTGCCAACATAAAAACAGCACGAGATAATGGGTAATATAAAGAATGAAAAAGCACGGTAAAATCAAATAGCATATGCATATGTTATCTTTAAACACTTGAGAAAATTCTCTTCCAAGTAAATTGTTTAGTGCAAACTTAATAAGGATTAAATATAATCGAGCTTGACTCGTGAGAAATATTATTTCTAAAAGTAAAAATAAAAATGAACACAATTCTGACAAAAAATACGTTTAATCGTCAAACGCGTTGCAACGGCAAAGTCGTCATCTTCAGTGAAAAATGAGCTACCACTAAATTATGACTAAGATTGTACTAAATTTAAAATTTGTGCTACATTTTATAACCAAAATGTACTATTAGTTTATTTCCCAAATAGATGGTCAAAAATCTAAAACAAATAAACTTAATTTACGAAATTTGCTCAACTTACGTCAGTGGTTTAACTACGTGGACGAATTATTTATTGTTAATGATTGATATAGGATTTACTTTACATTTAAACTTGAAAACCATACATTCCTTGAAAGAAATTCAGTATTTTAATTTTTGTTGTAAATAATAGAATAAAAGCCTTCTGCTATCAAATAAAAGAATAATAGCATTTTGTTAACAGTGCTGACGTGAAGCAATATACTAATTGTCTTTATTCTCAAGCACTGTAATTAAAAATATGGATATAACTGTGCATTCTCCAAATGAATGCAAATGAGTATAATGTTATATTTTTAAAAGTAATTTATTTTAATATGAAATTATGAAAATTTTCACGTACTGCAATATTGTTTAAAGTTTAGTAAACGTAATATATATTACGGTTTTAAATGGATGTAATAATTATTATGTGTGGGTGTGCGTTGATAAAAAAGAGTATAACACTGTAGAGATATCCATTCAATTTATTTATTTTGTATTTCATTTGAGTTCTGATATTTCTTTTATTCCTCCATATTTGAAAAACAAATAAAGAAAAGTGATTTTCTCAAAACGGGACATTCCAAGTCTTTTACGATCCGTAACCAAATGTACGAGAATAAGAACGTATTTCCAAAATATATACACAATAATAGATTGAGATTGGAAAAATAAAAAAATATTTGAAACTGGTGAATGACGTGCAATGAAATTAATTTATAAGTAGAAGAAATAAAATTGATTATAATTCGAGTAAAATTTATTTAATCTTAGTATAAACAGATTGTATTTCTGTTTGAGTTATAAATTAACTAGGGCCTCCACCCCTGCTCGCTTTGCTCTCCAAACCACTCGGTTACTCATGGTGAAGCAAATACAATCAGACTATTGTGTACTCTGATATTTTTACGGAGATTACGATTAATTAGGACAGAGGCACTAATAAGTTGGGTGGTTGCGGTAGTGGTGACGTAAACAGAGATCAAAATAAACACGCACCATATCCAACAATTAGAATTACGGTTAGCGTTGTAGTTTCACCATAAATATTGAAACAATCAATAATCAACATTTGAAACGAATTTTGATACTGCCAACTAAAGGATACACTATAATATTATGTAACCAGATGTTTGACTTATAACACAGTAATCCTTTATCGCCGACTTATTTTTGTGTTTGCTTTTTTACCTAACAAAACAAATACTTACCTAAATTTGTCAAATAAGTTGCTATGGTAATACATGCAAATTAATGCTTTTAACAAACGTATTTTGGTTCTGTAAAGGAATAACCTAAAACTATGTTATGTTTTATATCGGAATAATCTGTTTTATTTATACTATTTAACAACATATGTTTGAATTGAATAATAATACGCTAACCAAATTTTATTGATTTAATGTCTGTTTGCTTTTATTTTGTTAACCTAACTTTTTTTTAACTGTTGGTTGTGAATAATAATAAAGTGGTTCTACATTTTCTTCTTTGGTTGAAAATCCATCAAACAATGTAAATTTGTCACATGTAAATTAATTAGTTGCTAAGATTTTGATCCGCATCAGCTGTTTAATCAGTTATAGGGCCGGGAATTAACCACCAAATTTAAATTACTTTAAGGTTTTAAAATATTTTTTTTTCCATAGCCGCATATATACCTTTAAATTTTTGTGTTTTATCTTAATAAGGTTTTGTTCTAGGTTGGTTTTACGGCAGTTAGTCAGGATGAAACTGATTATATTTTATATGTAAATACTGCTTAAAAAACAGAAATTGCTTGTTGCGAGTTTTAAAGTAATATTTTTATGTCTTTCCATTTCAATGTATCTTTCAAGTTGTGACTAAATTACATTACTGCAAAATTAAAATAAAATTTTTAAAAGTGTAACTATTTTAAACGTGGATAGTGAATTATAATGAATTATTCTCTCCTAACCATTGTATATAAGGTTTTTTTATGAAATTAAATTAAATAAAACATTGAAGTTACTACTTACTCTTTTTAATCAGTTACAATCTTTATTATAAAAAAGCAGGCTTTATAAATATAGTTTTTACATTTTAAAATTACAATAGTTCGAATATAGGTTAGTTACTTAACTTAAATATAAACTGAGCAAACTTAAAAACAATTTGGTTTACCGAGCTAGATAAACTTCCTACTTTTAAAGCCTTTAACTTCTAATATACTCCTAGTATTTATGTATTTAACATTAGCATAAACGACCTATAATACTTTTAAAATACTTTTTTAAGTCCACATAATATACAGGTGTCCTGGAACTATCCTGGAACAGCTTTGTAAATTTTTTTCTTAAGTAAAACTAAGATAAAAAATTCTAATAAACTTAGGTCTGAAAAAGATAAATTTTTAATTTATCCGCCATTTAAAAAAAAAAAAACATAATATCTTTAGATTTGAATAAGATATTGAGTTCACATTTGGTGCACATTATTATATATAGTTTGTAAAGTTTTACCAGGATACATAAAATCAGAATACCGTCTTTTATATTTTAAAAATGTTTTCCGTATAAAATGTAAATGTTTTAAAATGTGTAATGTAAAATATCTCTAAAATGGTTAAAGGCACCATTTCGAAAATATACAAACCATTATTGAATTTTTTTTCATTTATGTAAAAGTTTACATAACAAGTAAGTACACTCCGTATCTTGAACTCAGTACCTTATCTACTTCGAAAGATATTAAGTTTTTTTTGAAAAAAATGGAGTATAAACGGAAAACGAAGCGTTTTCGGACCAAAGTTTACTTGGACTTTTTATCTTATTTTTTCTTAAGGAACAATTCTAAAAAGCTGTACCAATAGTTCCCGGACACTCTGTATAACTCGAACTTGTAACTAAAACTCTGTGCAAACTGTATATCTATTTTGTTGTAAGCATTATACATTAAGTTAAAGGAAAACGTTTAATGTTAGCTAGAAAAATACCTAAATTTGAAATGATCTTAACAGACACTTCATATGACAATAGTAAAAAAAAAATTATATTTTAAATATCTGTCCTTTAAAAATACATAGTATAGCTCTAAAAAAACAGCTGTTCACTATAAAACCTTTAACTTTTAATGCCATTGTTTTCTTAGTTATATTTCCATTCATAGTTGTTATTGTATTTTAAATCTATTTATATCGGTTGGGTTTTCGTTTAGGACTTAGGCTAAGTAATGTTAGTTATTTAAACATTACTAAAACTATTATTATATCAAAACAACACCAACTAATTGTTATAAGTGCAGCAAATATTACAGATAGTTGACCGTTTTAAATATGTATTTATTTGAAAATCAATCAATTTACGACAAATACGCTCGGAATCTATTTTTACGATCCATATATCATGTAATAAATCTGATTATTATGCATAATGTATTAGAGACCAGTTCACTGAAAATAGCTTCCTAATAAATTTTGTTGACTCGTAAAACATTGCAATAATATATTTATTGCTTTTTAATGGCCGCACTTTGTAAATATACCCCTTACATTTGCGTTATTATTCAAAGTTTATACAGAGAGAAAGCCAAAATATCCCTTTCATAGTTTTGAATTTTGTTTTATAGTTATTGATTTAGTTCATTTTCTGTTATTTTCCTAACTCTCGCCAGAAAATTGCATGTGTTTAAAAATTTCAAATAATTTTAAAAAAACAAAAACTTAAATTTTAGTTTATATTTTTCTGAACCTAAACTAAATACACTGCTTTTCGAGTTTAAATTTAATAACATAAGTGGAAATCTTTTATGCCTTTATTTATTATGACAGAAATTTAGCCGAATAAAACTATTTTCTCAAGATATACATAAAAAAATCGATAGTTATTTCTTTAAAAAACTCAATTAATTCCAATTAAATCGCACGTCCCTCTATAACAGGCGTGCATATAAACTGAGAATGTATGATATTGACTAGACGATATTATGCAACTGACATTGGTGTTATGGCTGCTTGTAAACTCCTGATCGCTATTTAAGTTAGAGAATTATTGGTTAATTTTTATAGTAAAGATGAGCTATTGCAGTGACCCTTATGGTGAGACCTGAGGTCGGGCGTGGTCAATGAGAACCGATTATGGTAAACAGAACACGCTTTGGATGTCATTAAACATTATATATATGGATATAATCGTATATATATTTGATGAGTATTTATGTGTTCACGATCTAATGGCCACATTTTACGTCCGATTTGGTTCAAATTTGGTACACACGCGAGTTTTGAAAGTCGCTTGGAAGATTACGTTATCCAACAACCACGTTTTTTAGACACGAAGTAAAATTTCTTGATGTTTTTCCTACTAAAGTTTAATTGTTTTGGGTTTTATATAAAAAATAAATACGTATGTGAGATTCTGCACATTTTGTTTTTTACACGACCTTATAGAACTTATGGATTCCCCAAATGTACCAAAACGTAAAGTACTATAAGAGTATCCGGTTCAAATTCACGTGAGGATTTTATCGTGGAGGCAGTTTCTTATCTGAGACCAAAATTTTAGATGCAGACCCGCGAAGTATGACCGCTGCTAACAAAGATCCTTAATCCAATTCCTCAAGGTTGAGGAAC
>JAGFPH010003205.1:90491-101713 GCA_018207615.1 Philaenus spumarius | reverse complement strand
CAGAAATGCGAAAGGTTTTAGAACATATAAAAGAAAGGGACAGAGAACTTTATACCTCATTTATATTGGTCCCAAGCGGTTATTTCTTTTATTACGACTGTCTTTTATTACAACCGTGACCCGAAGTCAGCAAAAAAACAATTTTCGTTTCCCAAATCGCATTAAGCTCCCTTCTTTTACAGTATAAGGGAAATAAACTGTAGACATTGTTTCAGTCACTTTTACTTTTCGTAACAAATTTACACAAACAATTCCAGACAATAGTAAAAACCGAGAAACTTTTGTACCAAACTTTATTTAGAAAGTTTTAGGTTTTCTAATATTGTTAGCAGCCCAAATAAAAATCCTTGTATAGAATCAATCTTATTAAAACACGTATCGTCTGTATATATTATAAAATATTATAAACAGACTTTAACATCTGTTTAACTTACGACTTTATCTTATGCTTCATGTGTTTATACTCTTAGTAATTTTTTCGTCAACACTTTAGAATACCATTCATTTACTTTTATTGTATGTAATACATTAAAAGTTATCCCGCAGATGATGAGAATCGCTAAATGAAGCTAATGTTGGGTAGCTATTCAGCCTTACCCTTACAAGTTCCTTGGCAAAAATTCCAGTTAGTTCGTTTAAATCTATGAATATTTTCCCAGTTTAGGCCAACACACATGATCATCTGTAAGTATGAAAAACTAAAGAAATAATTATAATCTTGGAAAATTGTTAGGTAATCCTAAAGATAAAATACAAGAATAGGTCAAATCTGGAACTCATTGTATAATCTGTGAAATGTGTCCGAAGAAATATATTGGCCAAACCAAAAAAACAGTCGAAGACATGAGCTAAAGAACATTTTTCTCATTAAAAGTAAAATAGGCCAAAATAAATCTGCTATGGCTAACCATGGTTTAGGGAAACCGTCATAAAATAGTAAACTGGGTATTGTTGAACAATTTAATAAAACTTAACACGATACATGAATATGATGGGAAACTTTTCATACGGATTGTTTCAAATGAGTTTTAAGGTTTTGTAGTATTTATTATATTTAACTTACAATTATAAATAATACATCAAATGAAAGAGCAACTCAGTTTTGTTAGCACACCTTTGCGCATGCGCATAAAATGTTTTCTAAATCTTCGTTAGAAAGCGCTAGTAGGAAAGATGGCGGCTAGTGAACAAAACGCTGAATCTGTAGTTACAGAGCAACGTGCGTATAGTTTTAAGTTCAGATGTAATTGTCCATGTTATAATAACAACTGTAAGTGGTATGATCCGTTTGAAGACACCGGCTGTCTTTTCAAAGGGAAGAGTCCGAGACAACGAACGGTGACTGAAGACCGTGTTGAACGAGTTAAAGATCTTTTTACGGGGAGAAACAAGTCACAGTTCAGAAGGCTACTCGTGAATTGTCCATTCCAGTGACGTCTGTGTGGAGAGTTTTAAGGAGACGATTACAACTGCATCCTTAACTTTTGCACTTTTACACGCTCTAACTTCAATAGACAATGGTTTATATTTTGCAAACGATATGTTGCTGCATGACGATGAAGATTTTCTGGGTCGTGTGGTCTTCAGTGATGCATCGACATTTCACCTATGTGGACATGTGGACACTCATAATGGGCGCATCTGGCGGTCAGAAAATTCCCACTAGAGGTAACAATTGCAACGAGAATGGAATAAATAGATTGTTTTGTGTGCCATTTGCATTCGGAACGTTTATGAGCCATTCTTTTTTTTGCTTAAGCAACCGTAACTGTTGTATTAACACATATCGTAAAATAACTGTAGATAATGAATGAAGACCTATACAAAATTCTAAAGTATTGTAAAAAAAATTATGTATTGTTTGAGTTAATATTAGTTTTGTAATTTGTTTAGTTATATAGTTAATTTTAGGCTACTTATAATAACTCTATATCAAAGAACACGAAAGAATACCGTTGAGGAACGGACTTGTGTACACCGAGACCTTGAACGCTCCAATCGCCTTAGTTGTCACGGTCTTCCCACGCTTATAACTGAACGCGGCTGACTCAACGAATTTATAATTCTTTAAAATGTGCGATCAAGCCTCGAGCGGTAAATACCAGGAGTGTTCGAGGCTAGTAGATATGGCAACGCTGCGTGCCAATCCTATTGGCCGCTTCGCAACGGTATTCTTTAGTAATCTTTGATATAGGCACTTGGTAACGCCTTACTAATGTATCGTAGTTATAAGCCACGCCCCTTATTTTAGTTTTATATACGGGATATGAAATATTGTTAGATAAGTTGTTTGATTATTGTAGTTCGTGTATCACTGAGGATGGCAATTTTGTCGTTGAAACGCGTTTGAGTTAATACACGCACTAGTTGTAAAATGCTATGTTCAAATGTTATTCTACCAATTAAATTAAGTAGTAGATTATTTCACTCCTATGATGAAATTATTCTCTTGTCTCCTCTCTCAATTACATTCCAGAAATAAAATGTGTAAAACTATTAGAATTATGTTAAAAGCTAAAACAAATAATAATGTAGACGAGCATATACACTCCTAAAGAGAAAAAAATGTATCTACCAGTTTCTGTCAAAATTAATTATAAACTTTGGATACAACGTTTTTATAGAAAGTACTTAATTTTTGTAAGGTTTTTTTTTCAAATAAAGTAAAATAAATAGATTATATATTTAAATGAAATATTTGAAATGTCACTTTTATAAAAAAGCAAATAATATTCTTCAATAATGTTACGCACCCCGTGTAAAGAATAAGACACTAAATAACAATACAATTTATTAAGATTTGTTTTAAATCAAGACGTTTATAGGATAGGGAAAATATATTAATAGAAACTAAAAAACTAATTTCAAAACCCGAAACTGTAAAACAAGTATTAAATAAACACCAGTAATTGAATAACAAGTTGTGTTATAGGTTACAACATCAAGCATCAAAGTTACAATGATTTTTTCAGCGTTAGATAAAGCAAAAATAGAATTGTGTTTCTTAAAGTAGAAATTGTATGTGACAAAACATTTGGTCCCAGAATATTGTTTTATAGCGTCGAATGGTAGCACCAAGTGGTCAAAATGAGCTCTTCACTGTTAAAATGGGAAGAGTTCAGTTAACTGTATTTTCCTTGGCAAGTAAAACCTTGTTTAATCGTGCGTATTGTGGAAACGTGGGATACGAAGAATGTTTTAGGAAATATTATTTCTTTTGTCTATAACATGTTTGAAACATGTTTGACATTTAATATGTTCATTATATCAAACAAGTTCTAATAATCAAGAGAGAGGGATTTCGTGAAGGGATAGATTATTTAGAATGAATACGAGGTAAATAAATATTTACAATTAATTATTATTACATTAATAATGGTTTTGTTTCTACCATCGCAATTTTTCTATTTCAGTGATACAGCTGAAATTCTTGGTGGCTGGTTCACAATATTTTCTTAAAAGTAATGTCAATTTGTGAAAAATTAGCATCGAAAAAATGTGTTTTTATGTAAAGATATAATTAAAACATAAGATGAAGTATATATGATTAATAACATAAACTATTTGATTGTTTCGAAAGATTCCTGCGTGCTTTACACTCTGCACTCATAGCTGTCACTGAAATAATTTAGGAATATTCTAGGTAATATACGCAGTAAATTAGTCGACTACAGCGCACACAATAAAACTCTGAAAATGATTTAGTTTTACAATTTATAGATATATTTTGGGCAGTGTGAATTGGCAAAAGTACACAAAATTAAGGCGATTTGTTAACTATTTTCGTCACATATAAGTTAACAAACCAAGGCCTTGTCTTAGACCTAAATAAATTATACTTTTATTATTAGGCCTCCATTAAAGTACTTTATTTATGAGAAATTTATAACAGGAAATATGAAATACATGTAACCTCAGTAAATATTTTACAACGGTTCTTTCCTGGAAAAAATTATTAATTTGACGTGCCCCAAGCTCGGAAACACTAATTCTACAGAACAGTTGTAAAATAAGTTACTATCATCTACTGTAAGAAACAGGCTATCATTTTGTCTGGCGTAGGTGTCATAACTGGTTGTCGAATATTTAGCTGTCTAAATATCCTGACCAAAAAACTTTCAACACTTAACTTCCAGTAATCAAAATTTAATTTACTTTTAATTAAGCTCAGTTCAGAACTCAAGAATTAATTTTTACTTTTAACTAATCTCTGATCAAAGAGTACAATGGAACTGATGTTTTAAATAACTTTATTTGTGCTTCGGATATTTGTATAACTAAACACTGTGATAATACTTAAAATACTAGGAAATATTGTGATGAAACATTTAAACAATAGGTAATAAAAATAACAAATTTTATACTAAAAAATTAATATTTTTTTTCAAATTTTAAAAAACATAAATTAAAATCTTCTTTTTCCGTTGAAATCTTTCCAACAATTACAAAACTAGATCAAATTTATTAAATTATATTTTTCCTTAATTTACGCCAACAGAAATATTTTTAACTCTACTTGATTGTATTATTATTTAATTAATTCAATTTAATTTCCTTTAGCTTTGTTAAATTTTTTATTTACCAATTTCATTTAATTGTATTTGAAATTAACATTACTTCAATTTATTTATGACTTTAAATAATACAACAAGGAAACCATTAATTAATCATCCTACCTAACTTAGTATATTCTATAAATTTATTTGAGTTTAATCTGGCAAATATTACTTTGGGGAATAACGTAAGTAAGCTTTTCACAGACCTTAGGTACGTAACTTGGTCGGCTCGACGGTGTTGGTGACGTCAGAGGTGGCTGTAGGGTTGAGTCGCCCTCGTTGATTGCGGTCTAGTTCCTGAAGTCGTATACAGATGAACAGCGTGTTGTGGTCCTGTTGGTCCTGTTAAAGCTGTACTTTGGAATATTTACAGGCGTCGGATGATTACAGATGTCTTCTTGAAGTCCTGGGTTCACTCTTTCGGTTCCCTAGTCGTTATGATCTCATGTCAGCAAAACTCGCTTGTCTTTAGAATGTAGTTCCTGAATGAAGTCTGCATGCTACTTCATTGAAGTCTTCTTTGTCATTATTTTTTGTTAATATTGAACGTTGAATATCATGGTAACTCCCCTAACAAGTGAAACTGTACTAAGTCGTTGTAATGTGAGAAGACTGATGATATCTCATATGTAATACTCAATTATAACAAATGAAAATTATTAAAAATCCAATAAGAAGTTCAACAACTGTAAATTAGTAACAATTAAAAATTAAATAGTGACGCACGCCATAGTGTCTAGGGCTTATATAGGGCTCTGTCCCACTATTTTGGTTACCAACCTCTCGTAATTTATACTGTGATTTCCTAACTTCCCAATTCCCTTTTTTCCGGGACTTTTCCTCTCCAAACGCTTTTAATAACCATCCAGTTAATTTTCCTTTTTATTTTACTTTTTTATTCCAGGTCAAACTAATTAAATCTATTGTTTTCTTGTAATTAGTTTTTGTCTTACATTGGTACTACAACCTTCTCGCTTCTGATTGGCGCACTCCACCTCTTCTACTACATGTGCTACATGTTCTTTGATTTATATATTCGAAGACGAGGTTTTATAGCCTCCATTTCCGGCGATTCCATAAATCCAGTTGAACGTCGGTTCAAAATTTGGTCTTTAGTCGCTGATATGTTGAATTGCGTCTTTTCTCTTCTCCTTATGTTCATAGTAATTTATTCGCCTCGTTTGTGGTTCCAGTAAAAATTGTAATGGAAATGCGTGGTGTTTGTTTAGTCAAGATTATAGTTTTGTGTTTTACAAAAATTGATTGATTGGTTTTTCAATAAAGTGCGACGTATGAGCATCTTTGAGCGAAGATAGCGGAAAGTTTAAACGGAATACCAACATTTTTTATTATTTACGTCAATGTAACAGTTTGTTTTTTTATTTTGTTCGATATTTTAAAAATAGATTGAATATCTACAAAAGTGAGAACTTGTAGTGTTTTTCTACAGTGCGATGTCCTTACATGTTGTAAAATTCTAATTTGGACTGTCTTCTTGTGAAAAAAAAGATATTGACATGGTGAATTATTGAAGCTCTGTGTTGATTTGACATTTAAACATTTTTTTGAAGATTGGTTAAAAGAAAAATGTGAACTAAAACAGTATTTCTGAAATGTTTTGCGCTTGGCATATTGGAAAATACTGTTTTGGACTGTTCTTGTGAAAAAAGCGTTTGAAAGAAATGGGAGATTTTGAATATGTCTGTGCTGATTTAAGTCGATCAAATATTTTCTAAATTTTGGTTAAATGAAAAATTGAAACTAAAACTGTATTTGTAAAATGTGCTGTGTTTGGCAAAATATAAAATTCTGTTTTGGACTGCTCTTGTTGTGGAAAAAAGCATTTAAAAAGAAATTAGAGATTTTGAAATTTTTAACATATCTTTGCTGATTTAAGTCGACCAAATATTTTTGAAGATCGGTTAATTCAAAAGTGTATATTTCTAAAATGTGTCGCGTTTGACAAATTAAAAAATTCTGTTTTTGACTGTTCTTGTGAAAAAGGGCGTTTAAAAGAAATGAGAGATTTTTAAGATGTCTGCTGATTTAAGTCGAGCAAATATTTTCTGAAGATCGGTTGAATGAAATTGGAACTAAAAGTGTATTTCTAAAATGTGTCGCGTTTGACAAATTATACAATACTGTTTTGGACTGCCCTCGTTGTAAAAAAAGCATTTAAAAAGAAATAATGAGAGATTTTGAATTTTTTGAGATGTCTTTTCTGATTTAAGTAATTCTAACATTTTATGTTACATACATTTTCAGCATTTAAAGATTTGTTAAAACGAAAATATCAACTCGTCGTGTATTTCTAAAATTTGTTGTATTGACAAATTATAAAATTCTATTTTGGACTGGCTGAGTGTGAAGACAAAGCATTTAAAATTAGATATTTTGTAATTATTTTAGTAAAGTTTTCTGATTTTTCACTAACATTTCCGCTGTATCAATTAATATTGTGCATTTAATTTGAAGATTGGTTGATACAAAAATGAAAAACATAGTGTGTTGAGTTGAGAAATTATAAAAATCTATTTTGGACTGTTCTCAGTGTAAAGACAAATTGGTTTAAAAGAATTCATACATTTTTTATTGTTTAAAATTAATTTCTTTTATACTCTAAATACTCGTATTTTTGATTCAGTGAATTAAATAGCTTGGTTTTGTGTATGTTTCTTATACATAAAAAGTAAATTTGAATTCAGATTCATTATATGTTGTAAAATAAATGAAGTTAATACGGTAATGTAATTGAATTTTTAATTATTTGAGACTCCTTTTTCGATGGTATGTTAAGATAGTACAATTGAGTTACATGTAGGCTTAATTTGTAGCCTACAGCCATAACTCACAGCCAAAAAATTAAAAACTAAAACGTATGGTGGATGAACTCGCTTACCAAGTAAAAGGACTTTGACGACAGAAGTCATCTTAAGTTATTTTTAAAATTTTATGAAATTTACTTCCAGTTGTAAATAATCTTTAAGTTTGTTTAAATTCAATATAACAGTTGGTAACATAACATTTGGTTACACTTGTTTCTTGAATCAACAAATTAACTGGTAGACTAATTAACTTAGACGTTAAAGGAAAAAGTTTTATGTTAGTTAGAAAAATACCTAAATTTGAAATGATCTTTAACAGACACTTCATAAGCCAATAGTAAAAAAATAATTTTATATTTTAAGTATTCGTCCTTTAAAAATACATAGTACAGCTGTAAAAAAAAAAAAGAAAAAAAAACAGCTGTTCACTATAAAACCTTTAACTTTCAATGCATTTTTTCTTAGTTATATTTCCATTCATAGTTCATAAATTTATTTATATCGGTTGGGTTTTCGTTTAGGGATTGGGCTAAATAATGTTAGTTATTTAAACTTTACTAAAACTACTATTACATCAAAACAACACCAACTAATTGTTATAAGTGCAGCAAATATTACAGATAGTTGACCGTTTTAAATATTTATTTAATTGAAAATCAATCAATTTACGACAAATACACTTGGAATCTATTTTTACGATCCATACATCATGTGATAAATCTGATTATTATGCATAATGTATTAGAGACCAATTCACTGGAAATAGCTTCCTAATAAATTTTGTTGACTCGTAAAACATTGCAATAATATATTTATTGCTTTTTAATGGCTGCACTTTGTAAATATACCCCTTACATTTGCGTTGTTATTCAAAGTTTATATAGAGAGAAAGCCAAAATATTAATTTCATAGTTTTGAATTCTGCTTTATAGTTATTGATTTAGTTAATTTTCTCGACCCTCGCTAGAAAATTGCATGTGTTTACAAATTTCACATAATTTTAACAAAAGTTAAAACTTTAAATTTAGTTTATATATTTCTGAAGCTAAACTAAATACACTAATTTTCGAGTTTAAATTTAATAACATAAGTGGAAATATTTTATGACTTTATTTATTATGACAGAAATTTAGCCGATTAAAAATTGCTTTTACTAGCTTCTCAAGATATACATAAAAAATTCAATTTGATAATTATTTCTTTAAAAAAATACTCAATTAATTCCAATCAAATAGCACGTCCTTCTATAATAGGTTTGCATATAAACTGAGAATGTATGATTTTGGCTAGAACATATTATGCAACTGACATTGGTGTTATGGCTGCTTGTAAACTCCTGATCGCTATTTAAGTTAGAGAATTATTAGCTAATTTCCATAGGAAAGATGAGCTATTACAGTGACTCTTATGGTGAGACCTAAGGTCGGACGTGGTCAATGAGTACCGATTATGGTAAACAGAACACGTTTTGGATGTCATTAAACATTATATATATATGGATATAATCGTATATATAGGGGATGAGTATTTATGTGTTCACGATCTAATGGCCACATTTTACGTCCGATTTGGTTCAAATTTGGTACAAACGCGAGTTTTGCAAGTCGCTTGGAAGATTACGTTATCCAACAACCACGTTTTTTAGACACGAAGTAACATTTGTTGATGTTTTTCGTACTAAAGTTTAATTATTTTGGGTTTTATATATAAAATAAATACGTATATGAGATTCTGCACATTTTGTTTTTTACACTACCTTATATTTATATCCCTAATGGATCCCCCGAAATGTACTAAAACGCAAAGTACTATAACAGTGCCCGGTTCAAATTCACGTGGATGATTTTATGGTGGAGGCAGATTCTTATCTGACGCCAAAATTCTAGATGCAGACTCGCGAAGTATGTTAGTCCGCTGCTAACAAAGGTCCAAGGGTCTTCTATATCTTGTGTAAAAAAAACAAAAATATGCACTTTGTACTACCGTTTTTAGGACGCCGTTTTTCAACCTAAAAAGTTGTGAAACATCTTAAATTGTTCTTAAAGGTTTTGTGCTTTTGTATTATATCTCATAATTGAAAGAAATCGTCAGCAACTCCTTTTAATCAAAAGTTAAAATGAGTAAAAATCGATTTATTTTTAACGCATTTTTCTGGAGTTTTAAGCAATAATTTCCATATTTTAAGCTAACACGTAAAAAATATAAAGCCTTCTTTATAACTTAAATTAGTTTCCCAGATTATTAATTTATAAATAGAATACGAAACACGGCATTACGAATACATGTTTCAACGAATTTGCTGCTTGAGTCAGGCCTTTTGCATTGAAGTCATACTGTACACTCGGCAGTTTTCTTCAAGGTAAAGAGAAGCCTTCTCAAGGTTGAGGAACAAACTCGCAAATCGCAGTCCATAAATCGAGGCTGCAAGATCGCGTGAGATGGGGCTAGATGCTGAGGTGCAAAGAAATTCTACTTATATATTATTTTATACACGGAGGAAGTTATTCAGCGCTTTCCCGAATATAATTATTTCCCAAATAGTCGGTTTAAATACCAAAACATACAAACTTAATTTTTGAAATAACTCAACTCACGTCAACGGTTCAGCTTCGCCATTGAATTATTTTTATTCACACATTTTTTGTGTGCCATTGTTTTGTTTTTGGTGATGTGAGAAAAGTATTAAATTCATATTAGGAATAATAAACGCACTCTGAATATATGGTTTTAATATAACTTTGCTGAGACTTAATGATTATTCTTAAAATAATGATAAACATATATACAAATATTTAGAAATTATAACTTATATATCACTCCTTTTAGGAGTGTATTTGCAAGCATTATTGGTTCCATACAGGAGCAGTAAAATTAAAAATAAATAGGATGCAATATGTCGTATAATATAAAATAAAACAATACACTTGTTGGAAATCTTTGATATAGCAAAATGTCCTAACACATAATTGCAAAAACAGTGTGCATTATTAATATCTTACAAATAATTACACTTTATAAGGCAGTCTTAGCTTAGTAATATAAACGTTCAATTAAAACTCGAAAATGACCCATATGAATTTATAACAGTCTCGATATATGTTTCAGTTTGTGAAGTGTATTGTTGTGTACATATTACAAACTATAAGTTAATTTTGACCCAATATGTAGCAACAAAATATGTCCATCTAATGTTCCAATAACATGTTTTTTATAGACTGCATCAAATCTATACGTATAAAAGCCAAATACCATTGACTCATTGACTCATCACAGTTTCTCCAAAATCACGAGGCCTACAAACATGAAATTTGTCACTAATACTCTTTATAGATTCTAGACTCGCACTTAGAAAGGGTTTCCGAAAATTCGAAATTTTAGGGTGGGTTTTGGGGGGTCAAAGTTACTAAATCACGATTTCTCAAAACCTACCAAAAGGATTGGAATGAAATTTGGTATGTAGCTTCCTCTAGGGCCATAGATGCTCGCTAAGAAAGGGTTTAAAAAAATTCGAAATTTTAGAGGGGATTGGGAGGTCAAAGTTACTAAATCACGATTTCTCAAAAAAATACCGAACGGATTGGGATTAAATTTAGTTTGTAGCTTCCTCTAGGACCACAGATGCTCGCTAAGAAAGGGTTTCAAAAAATTAGAAATTTTAAAGGGGGTTGGGGGGGGGGTTCAATGTTACTTAATCACGATTTCTCCAAAACTACCGAACGGATTGGAAAGATATTTGGTATGTAGCTTCCTCTAGGGCCATAGATGCTCACTAAGAAAGGGTTTTAAAAATTCGAAATTTTAGGAGGGGTTTTGGGGGATCAAAGTTACTAAATCACGATTT
>JAGFPH010003205.1:54903-87371 GCA_018207615.1 Philaenus spumarius | reverse complement strand
GGAGGATCGACGGAAACTTAAATAATTGCTGATATGCGACTGTGTCTTAAATAATTGCGGAGATGCGACGTACCCTTCAATATTTGCGTAGATTCGATCGAGTCTTAAATAATTGTGGATATACGACGGAGCTTTAAATAATTGTGGAGATCCGATAGATAGAGCTTTACATATTTATAAATACTGAACCTTAGTTTTACGTTTACTGTTCGCAGTCCTTTCTTTGGACACCGTTTAAGTGATGACGCGCGATTCGCCTATTGTTCAGGCATTGTCGAATTACAATTCTTTACGAAAAATGTGTTAATTGTTTGTAGTAATTGACGAGCATTGAATAAAAGCCATATCACAGCTTTAAATAATTTCGGAGATGCGATGGAGCCTTAAACAAAGTGCGTCCGTGCGTTGACGGTGACGACGACGGCAACGTGAGTTCAATCATTCTTTTCTATGCAAAAAGTGTCCAACGCGCCTAAAGAAGTTTACACTTCAAAAATAACATATAAAGACAGAAAAAGTATAGAATATTTATTTATATTCCATTAATTAATTTTAATTGGATGCCTTTAACAAAACATTCTGGATGACATTATAAAGGGGTTACATATTATATCAATGAAACGGTACATAAAAAGCTTTTTACATAAGGCGAATACGCTTTGTAAATTAAGTACGATCATGTCGGAATATGCCGCTGTAAGCAAGAACTTTAAAATAAAAATATAAAATAATGCTATGATTAAATTTATAAACATTAAATAAAAAATCGTGTATTTACGGCCTAGCCTATTTCCAAAATAAATCCTAACTATAGGCTACCATTCTGCCGCTGTACGCAAACTTCGTTAAACATGAATTGCGTGCTATTTAAGGATTACTGATTGAAACACTAAATAACAATTTATGTACTTCTATCCTTTGCTAAATAAAATCGAACTACACCACGAAGTTTGTCGCTATAAGCAGGCTTCGTCAAACGTGAATAAAGAGCTACGGTTTACTGTTGAAAAATATGTATGATTGGGGCGTAAATCATTCTCGAAATAGACCCAAACTACGAAGTTTACTTCTGTACATCATAAAGGAAATTGGTTACCAAAGACTGCCGAAAGGATATGGTTAGGGTAGAATCAGGTATAAATAAACGGCAACGTCGCAGGACGCAACTGTAGCTGGTTTTGGTTAGTGATATACCTGCATAGAAGCAATAGTACATGAGTTTGGTTAATTATATACAGTAGACGCAATAATGATGGGGTTTTGAACGGATTCAACAATGATAGAGATTTAAACTTTTACATTCACTTTTTATTGTGACGTATATATAAAAAACTAAAGTAAGAACCATGATTTTCACTTATAATAACCCATATATACTATAGTAATAATATCATTTACTCCACTATTACTTGTGGACGCAACACGACTGTTTTTTGTATAGACGCAATAATGATAAGAAAGTGTAAATATATATATAAACATTTATTTTATTTGAAAGCACTACATCCATTTAATCTCTACACTACAGTATATATAATAATATAATTACAGTAAACCTCCGTTTGAAACTTATGCTTACATAACGGGCAAAACTGAGCTCAAATTTCTACACCCCAAATAAGAATTCTTTTAAATATATATATAACTCTCCCAATAGATCAACCCACATAAACTGATTCTAATCCAGAATTTACATAAAACACTTATCCCTTTTATTTACAAACTCTGTCCTCACCTTTTCTCTGTCCTGGTGACTCTGATAAGCGGACAGCTCAGCTTCCTCGCCTTGACGTCCTCCTGGGCTGGCACACCTCTGGTTTCTCCTTGATGCCCACGCCGGCGTCCACACCTAGAAGCCCCCGGTCTACCAAGACCTCTCTTCTCACCCAAGAACTTTCCCGAAAAGACCCCCTTTCTAATGTGTTCTGTCTATTTAAAAACTCTTTTCCTCCTCTCAGTTTTCCCTGTTTTGTCTTTTTATTAGTATGATGGCTTACTTAGCAAAGCCATTCAGCAATTTTACATAAGTTCTACTTACACAACTACAACTACCTACTCTATATTACATAATGTGCTACTCGGCCATTGTCAAATCGTCAGCAACTCGTTCTATTTCGTAACAGAGGCTAAGTTATTATTCAATTCCAGACAATCTAGATTTCAACAGTCAGTTTCACTGATAACTCCTCGCTCACCCCAACTTGTCCCAGGTTGCACTACATACGTTCAAGATTCCCTTGCTGACCTGGAAAAATAGTTTAAACATTTTTTTTTTTTAAGTCCGGGCCAGTAGAGAGAAATAATGTTTTGTTATATCTGCACGTTCGCAAGAGGACCGACGGTACACCCTAAACGAGAGACGCACCTATCACCATACTTAGATAAAAGTGCCTCAGTCATAATCAACAGCGATTTCCGTTAAAATATCTGAGTATACATAAAGACTATTTGCATTGGCATTGTGATGAGATGTCGAGAGGATTGGTGAGCGAACCGAGCATGGACAAGCCAACTATTACTTGAATATGTATTTTTTTTCATGCAGTTCATCAGTATAAGCCCTTACAGTTACTGCGTTTCTTCATGGGACACTCTTTATAACAGACAACAAGAACAGTCAAAATTTACCTATTGTAAAACTAATTTTCTGTACTCCCTATTTTATTTGTATTAAAGGTTGAACAAATGCCCGCTTCATTTGTGCATTTAATTTAAAATAGAAACAAAGACAGAGAAATGCACAAATTGTATTTCTATTCAACTTGAGAATTTATATTTCTTTCATTCTGACATATTGGAAGCACATGTCGCGAAAAGTGATTTACTCAAAACGAGACAATATCCAGTCCTTTACGATCGCCAACCAAATGTACGAGAATAAAAACATATTTCCAAATATAAACACAATAAAAGTTTGAGATTGGAAAACGAAGTGAATCCACTGACAAGATATAAATTGAATTTTGAACTCCTCCAACATTTCCAGGCACTAAAATATTGTTCAGTAAGTGTGCCTGTTTATATATTGCCTTGGGGATGCCTAATAAATCCAATAATACAATTTTAAATTGTATCATGTACCTTACTGATTTCCAAAATGTAAACAAATTTGTAGTAACTTCTCTGGGACGTCTCACTAAACCAAATTCAGTAGTATTTGGATTACTGTAGTTTCGTTCTTCTTGGGCTCATCATCAGTTCCAATGAGGAAATATTACGCTAGTAAAAATTTCTCCATGTTTAGGTTGTTGATATTTAATACCATTTTTTTACACAAACACGTTTACACTTTATATTATATACAGATTACTAAAAGACAAGGTAACGGACATAATTTGTTCAGTGTGAAAACTTCGGCGGACGGACGGCTCGATACTGGCTAGTTCATCTTTAGATAGTTTACTTTATTTTAATTTTACTGTTACATTCTTTGCATCTTGTTAGTGCCGTCATTGTGTTTAATTTGTAAATAAAATTGTATTATGATGTTTAATAGTAGAAGTAAACAAAATAATTACGTTATAAAATATTATCCTGAGCAAAGTTGTCATCTCTGCCGTAGTATGGTGAGGAGACGTATTGGGTTATATACATAAAGGCTGGTGATAATTGTAAACATATTTTTAGTTACTACTGAGTACTACTTGCAACATAGTGTATTTTTTTTACTACCATGCTCCTGGGGTAGTAAATTTTTAAAAAGGAATTTTTCACACTACATTATTCAGTAATACAGTACAATATTTATCTCAAAATATATTTTTAAAATTAAGCAGTAAATGCTATTTACTGTACAACTGTTAATGCTGATTTTTGCAATGTCAAGCCATTTCGGTGCGTGTTGCATGCATTTTTTTTTAAATTCTTAAATATAGTAATCATACCCCAAACCAAAAGTGTTCCATAGCTTTTTTGTAGAGAAAGGTTCAAAGAAACAAATTGATTGGTATAACATTTTTAATGTTATTTGCTCAAGAAAAAAAAAATGTTCTGTAATGGAATAAAAAAGTTTAACTTTAGGACTTCATAAAAATTAGTAAAAATTGTTTGTATTTTTTTTCAACATATAAAAAAGTTGTGTTTTTTAGACCTAAATAAAAGTATATTAAAAATATGTTAATTTAATATTTAATATTTAAACAACAGTTTTTATGTTCCTGCTACAAGACTGCTAACAAAACTAGGCCTAGTTTGTATAGTAATTTAGGAATATATGCTTTGCCCAAAAAGGAAATATTACTATAAAAAGTGTATAGAATAAGTCAAAAAGTTTAATTGTTTACTTGAAAATTCTTATTGTGTAAACGTATTTCACTTTGTTTTACTTGTTTCACAAAATTATAAACCACTCACTGAGGCAGCCTTTACGATATCCTGTTTGTCTAGACTGTGGGAACGATGTATAACAGACCATGGGAAATGCGCGTATTGTTTTCAACAAATGTCTGTAATTCACAAGACTATACGAATAAAATCCTAACACTAAATGTGGTTTACTTTACCCTAAACGATAGGTTGTATTTTTCTCTTCAAATCGATATAGTACAACACTGTACAAACATATCGAATTGTAACACATATATTTTGCAAAATGTGCTTTATTATTGGTTGAAAACTGCCCAATAGTGTTTACAGAAAACTTTATATTTTAGAAACTATTAGAGTGACGATTGATTAGAAGGCAGTTTTAGAAAGTTCAAATCTTGACGAATCCAAAAATGTCGTTATATTATTTTCAAAACAATTCTGTGGAACGATATTGAGGCTTAGAGGATTGACAAAGTTATTTATTTTTGTTTTCTCGCGTGGCATTAGGTTTTTAGAATACTACAATTATTTTAAAACGATGATTACATATTATGTAAATATACGTTATAGAACAAATTGTCAAAATTTGTGATATATTCAATACAAATCCAATTGTCACATACTACTTAATTCACTACTGCGGAGAGCTGAGACCACTGAACTAGAGTTGTCTAACAGTTGTAGGGTTTTAAAAAGCTGTCCAAACAAAAGGGTGTATTACATTATTCGAAACGTTTTAATGGCATTTGACGTATTCTAACTTATACTATTATGTGAGAGATTTGAATCTTATTATCTTCTTAAATTTTGTACAATGGCTACAAATTTTAAATTTCAGCTATAACTTTTACCGTTTAATGTTACTAAACTTAGATTATTTTAAGTCATCCTTGTTGAAAATTTTATGAGGACCCTGAAAATGGTGTTAAACTTAATACAACTTGCATGCATAGTAAAGAAATTTCAGGTTTACTTGAACAAGCCCCTATTATTTAAAACATGTTTTAAGGGGAGCATTGACCCTAAACAAAAATGTTTCTAATTTTTTATTTATTGTGTTAGTTTGAAATGTATTTTTTTATTAATATTGAAATTTTATAACCTTATTATACCCATGAACATATTTTTTTTTATAAGTAGTGCAAGGGATTTCGTTAAGCAAACAAGGCGTTCTAGGAAACGTCACACTTTATACAGTATTACTAACAGTAAATGAACATCATAATTCTATTTTGTTGTGTTGTCAAACCTTAACCATGAAGTTATGTTGTCAGTAAAAAACATTTTTCAAGATCTTGGAAACCCTGACCTTTTTCAAAAGTGTCTTGACCGGCCCACCCAGAATCCAAACGAAAGTTGCAATAACTCAGTTTGATCTAAAATAGGAAACTAATTGTTTGGGATACTAAACAAGCTGAGCTTTGGTGTGTTTGATGCCTTATTAAGATTAAAAAATGGTTTCATTAAATTAGGAGCTCAACAATCAGTGGAAGCACTAAGCAGCTGACTAGGGAAGCTAGAATGGTTAAAAAGTAGAGGAAGTAGAGGAGAAAAAGGAGAAAAAGATGATCCAGCATATGGACCTTGGCTGTTCTCTACATAAACTACCCACCCTAACATTCTTCTGAGTTTTTAACCCTCTGTTTCCGTAAACCGACAATTTTAGAAATTGATGTACAATTTTCTCAAAAAACTGTTTAAGATAGAGTGATAAAATGTTTTAAACATGCATTTTAATATATTTTCAAGCAGTGTTGGCAAAATCTAGGCCATAAATGAGTTAATACTTTAAAAAATCTGTTTATGTAGACAAGTATTTTTTAAAACATTTACATATTATTAAATTAATTAAAATAACTTTTTTTAACTGCGTAAGTAGCAGTACTTATTCAAAAGGGTATACCAATTATAGGGTAAAAATTTTAAGTTGACAGCATTTATAGTTTAATAAATAAATGTACCTAAACTTAGTCAAATTAACATTGCCTGGTATAGGGCTCAGCGCTCCCCTGAATTAATTATCAATCCAAGAACATGATAGTAAACAAATAATAAATATGCAATATGTTTCCAAATACTAGTAACAAGTATTTTTTTACCAAAACATTTTAAACAATTATCACCAGCCATGTTATCTGGTTTAGTTTGTAAGACATGTACTAAATTTTAGCCGTTGTCAATGTTTTAAAACAAACGTGCACACAACTAACTTGAAGTTGTTTGTTTTAACTTTTCAAATAATTACAATTAAGTATATGAATACTGTCCCAACATATTAAACTTACGTACAAACAAAAACTGTGTTTAAAAGATTACCTTAATCCATTACAGCGAAATATAACAGGATTAACCTTCTAACTTAATAAACACTGTCACAAATGCGATGTAAATAAATGACCAACAAATTCGGTTATTTAATTAATGCACTGATTCAATAAAATGTATTTTATGTTCTTAAAAACAAAAACGCGGATTCAATGTAAACGAACTTTATTGTTTAAATACATAAAAGGTATAATTTTTTTTATTCATACAAATACGTGCCTGTTACGCAGATGTAACGTCAAATAAGGCAAACTACCTACTGACATTGACCTACTGTACTTACATAATGCATCAGCTGATAGGCCGATAAACAATGTTATGAATTAAGTCATCTACTAAAGCTTGCTTGTTTAGTCAAATTATTAACCTTTTAAACTGTGTGTATGTTTTATCTGTCAGTCTGTACGATAACCTATTTGTTCTTTATTGGTTTTATAAAAAAATTATTGTTTATCGAATTCTCAGGTTTTCCCAATGATTAGATAGTATAAAACCTTTGTAATCAATGGGTTTTCCCATATTTGTGTGTATGAGTTCGTTTAACCGTTTTTTTTTTGCATGAACGTCATGTTCGGCCTATTTACAAACTGGGACATTCATTGCGTGTTATGTTGTATATATTATTTTAAGCTTTTTGCGTCTTTGCTGAGAGGTTTTAGTCTCGAATCTTCTTTATTATTGGTTTTATTTGTGATTAAGACGTTGTTTTGTGCTATTTGATTCTTTAAGATTTAGTTCAACCTTCTTCACATAACACGTTCTATAAATGTTTTTCTTGCGCTAGCTTTGGTGCTTTGTTTTTTGTCTAGGGGGAAAATGTTTTCATTAATAACGTCATCCACATGGAACAATTTTAGAAGGAACAATAATCCTTTATATTGGTAATTATGGTGTGGCCAAGAAGGCTGAAACTGCAGTAATCCAAATATTATTATCATTGAATTAGTGAGCGTAAAATAAAAAAGTAATACAAATAAATTTACTTTCATATTTTATCTAGTTTAAAAAAAATATAGTTAACATTAACCTAAAATCGCTTCAGATTTTAGTACAGATTGAACATTTATATTATTATGTTACTTAAATATTTGCTGTAACATATCGAATTTCTTACGTAAGGGTTTACTTTATGGTATGTTGACTTATTTGTTAACATGTGAATGTATTCATTATAATGGGCTTACGTAAAGTGAATTAAGAAGATAAAAGTAATCTTGTACACCTAAATATTTAAATATATTAAACAATTATAATTTATTTTCATCAGGTCATTTCATTAATCTGAAATACAATGTTAATATTTCGTATGTTTTATACTCATTGTAAGTTTTTTTATTTTTTTTATAGTTTTTCATTACGTTATTCTATTTAAAAACGATATATTTGTTAATATGAAGTATCAGTAAAACTAAGTTAAACCCTTTCAACTCAGTATCATTATTACAAATAAAGTACAATACATTTGAAAAAGGTAAAGCTTTGAATTTTTAAATACAGCCTTTTCACCAATAAGGCAACTTTTACTTTTCTGGTTCCACCAACATTTGGAATATATTTAACTCTCAAAATTTTAATAGCAAAAGCTCGAACTTATATTTTATTTTATTAGTTACGAAAACCTTTTATGAAAATTATCCTTGCCCACAAGCTTTTGAAATATATTACAAGACATCTAAGTAATGTTGAGTATGTATAATTTTTTAAATGATTTAAATTCGTTTTATGATGCAATACTTATAATATTTTGTGTTAAAAAAAAATATTTTGTCTAAAAGTTTTAACATTATTTATATAAGTTACAACTTTTTACATATCGATGTAACGAATATATTTATTATTATTATTGAGAAGTTTATTCACAAAAAATATCATGCTAATAGATTGCACTAATATATTTACTAAGTTTCTAACGTCTCCTCATTGCAAATCAAATAGTTACTTATTTTATTATGTTATTATTTATTGAAGTTGAAATTATGGTTTTTATATTTTTGAAACGTCCTGGCTTCTTGTGGTAGGAGATAAAATAATAATTCCCATAAAAAAAATTGAAGTTACATGTTTTATGAAGACACATTATTCAGAATTTGGCTTAGTAAACTAAAAACATATAAACTGAGTTTAAATTGGTTTAAGTCTTGGTTTATTTTAAATATGACTTTTATATTATTTCCGTCCTTTTATATTCTGTTCGGCGTCGTCCTAGTTCTGCACCAAATTGATTATAGTCAACTTTTAATAATACAATTTAATAACACATTTTATTTAAAGTATCTATTAAATTTGGTGCGGGAGTTTTGAGTCACTCTGTACAAGGGATGCATTAGCTTTCTGCTCGGTCTCAGGTCAAATTCGCTGCAAATATTTTCTTCGTTCTTTATGTTTAGTTCACAAAGAAGGCATTCCGTAACTGGATTTAACATGTCAACGAAATATAATAATTTTTGTCTTGTCTTCACTAATAATACAGACAAATCAGTACGAATTTGGAGAGTTATAGAGAAAGATTCATAATTATTTTTCATGAATGAAGAAAATATTTAGTGTGGATTTTTCCTATGCTATTGCCGAAAGACTATGCAGATATATTGCTCATAGACGCATATAATATCAGTGCATTTATAAATTGAAATTATTTATTAATTTACCAGACGTTTACCTAATCAAAATGGGTACTATTTAATTTAGAAGAACTTGTAAACACATATTTGAACATATAATGGCCTTCTGTGGCTTTTTTAACTAATGGTGGCGTAGATCAAAAATATTAATTGGTGAAGGTTCCCGAGATTTTTACTATTATTATTATTATTTTTTTTTGTATTTAGTAAATTTATCACTTTTTCTGTGAATTATTCCAATGGAACATGTACAATGTCATTACTTACATTTGTTATATAAATAAAAGTACCAAACAATAAAACATATACACAAAATAACACCTAAATTGACATACAAATTTGATAAAAAAACACACATTTAATACAGTTTATATATATAATTAATGAATATATTAAAAAATTTAAAACAAATAAGCCCTTCCCGATACCTGCATGCTGGGCTCAGGTACCTGTGGAAAAAATATTCTTTCAAAATACTCAATAAACTCGTAGTTATAGTTTGACTATTGTAGCTCGTGCATCACTGAAGATGGCGACTTTGTCGTTGAAACGCGTTTGAGTTAATAAACGTATTAGTTGTGAGAGTTTGTGTTCTAAGCTTATTCTATCAAATTAATTATACCTATTTATTATTACATCTAACTAATCTTTCCAATTCACAATGTATTATAGTTTATTCCATTATACCCAAAGTTCATTTAATTTAACTTATTATTTTTATACAAATTTAGGCTTCAAACATATTTTATTTTTTATTTGAATTAAAGCTTAATAAATGTCTTTAATATTTCTTTTCCTTTTGATTAGCTATATTTTATTAGGTACATTAGATACACCCTTTATTTTCATCAAGTTTATTGTATTCTATCTTTGATGGACCATTTATTTTAATCTTTTATTAAATAACTAACATTTTAATATTCAATTAATTACTCGCATATTACCAATAATTTGCAACTTTTCACATATATTATATAATTATTATTTATTTCGCTTCTCTTTGAAATTAATTTTAAACTTTTTAATTATAAATTTTATCAACATTTCTTTTAATAGTTCTTTATTGCGTTATATCCGAAAGTTCATTTCTTACAATAAATTTCTTTCTTTTTCATTTTTATTTTATATATCTTGTCACTTTTGACACTCAATAATTTATAAATATTCCTTTAATTAAAATTTTTCAAAGTATAGTTATTTTCTAATTAATTTTTTACACATAACATGTTCAAAAAAATGTTTAATCCATAATAAAATTTGTTATATTTTCTATGCTTTTAAAGTAATTGTATTGACACAAAACTCAACAATTCTTATCACGTCAGTTTTCTTCCCGCAAAGTAGTTGATCTTGCGCTTTTCACTTTCTACATTTAGTCTAGGCCTTGATTAAGATTAATTTTATTTCAACGTACAATAATATTCCTTACATTTGAGACTTGAAATTTACTAATGTTCTAATCTGGTTAGTTTTAGCAAAAGAAAAACACAAAGTACTCAATCACTAACCAATGAAAATTGATTGTTTCGACCTGTTGAGTTTACACTAAAAATGCCGAACAATGCTTCTTGTCCTCCACTCACAGGCGAACAGCCTGAACTCTTTCGGGGAACCGAACAAATAATGTTTTCTATCTCAATGGAAGAACAAGTTCGTCACGAACTTTTTTCGTCAACCTCTACTCAAAGGCATAAAACGACGAACTGGGTTCTCATGTATGTAGGCCACTTACTTAAGTTATTGAGAGTTATAATGTACTTTGACTTGACGTGATAAGCAATAATGACGCAGGAAATTTTACACTTAAGTTAACTAGAACACTTATGTTTTACACATTATATTTCACTACACTGATTAAAAGACTTTGTTTACTATAATTTCTTTTATTTGGAGAGATGTATATACCACTTAGGTTCGTTCTGTGACCTCATTTCGCACACCACTTGTAGACAAGTGTCAGTCGTATTAAAAATAGTGTTACACAAGTTTTAAACAATATTTTTTTATGTAGAAGGTTAACAATAACTTTGTACGGTATCAGTACTGAACATACTAAAGGGGTCTATGAATTATTTTACTTTCAACTCATATTTTTTCAACCGTTGCTCTAAAGGGACTATCGGAAAAGTTTTTAGAAAAGGATTTTGGTAATAGTTAAAATATTTACATCAAATTTGAACTAGCAAGATATTTATGTTGGCAGTTTTGGGGCCTAGGGTTCTATGTACAAAAAGTTAAATTCACACACTAAAATATCAGCATGTTGTTAGCATCTATCTACATTAAATTTAGTAGCAGAATTAGTGACATTTATAAACATAATACACATAAATATTTCTAATACTAAAAACATAACATTGGCTGAAGCCCTTATTTATAAAAAATATAAGTGTAACAAACATATAAAAACTGGAAACATTCTGTGACTGGAAACTGTAAATTAGAATTTCATGCTGTTTTCAGGGGGTTGCAATTCTGTTATACAAAACCACTTGATTTGTGTTAGCAATATATGTTTACAAACTGGAAAATACTTTAAACTAGAGAATCTAAGTTAATACTTCAGGAAGTTTTTTAATGGGTTGAAATTCTGTTATACAAAACCACTTAATTTGTGTTAGCAATATATGTTTACAAACTGGAAACATACCGTAAACTAGAGACTCTAAGTTAATACTTCAGGCAATTTTGTAAGGGTTAGCAATTCTATTATACAAAATAACGTAACTGGTACTGTTACGAAAAATAATATTTGTGTGGTGTTTACAGTTTTGCCGTAACCGAATTTATGAATTCTAACATTCAGAGGGGTATTTTGCTTTATATAAATATTTTCACTATAAATAAAATATTACAATGCAAATATTTTGTAATGGTTTTCCTGTTTTTTTGTTTCTGCGTGTAGTAAAAAACAGATAAAACAATTAAACGCTATTTTCAGGCATGTAATTGTTAAGGACCAAACAATATTAATTTTATTACCATTCATTTGCAGTAATGTGAATATTTTCATCTGTATTTTCCTTATTTGTATTGGTTCAACTTTACAAATATTTCATGTCAATGTATTGTTTAAAGGGAATCTATGCAACACAGTGCAAGATTAGTTATTTGATCCTTTGCTGCATAAAGTCAGTGCCGGCTCTACGAAGTATGCCGCTATAGGCAAAATATCATGTTTGCACCCCTCCCCCCCAAAAAAAAAACTAGGCATAAAAGATAAAACGTCCACCAACTATTAAGAGCAATTTTTTAGTAACATTTAACGTCACTTAAAACCAGTGAGTCAGTGAGTGTGCACTTGTCTTCCACAGTGAACCATGCATGGTGATCACCTTTTCTGTGTAAATTTTAAAAACTTATATATTGTTTTTGTTTAAGTGTTTTTATAATGTGTATTACGTGTATTTATTTATTATGACTGTGTTTTAATATCTGATGATGACATCATAGCAATGTCGAAACCGGTAATATAAAAAAACAAACAAACAAGGATTGTGACTGACCATATAAGGTAATAAAGAAATTTAAATTTTATCATCAGTTTTAAGTTTATCAGAAATATTGTTTAATTAGGTTAAGTGATGCTAGGTTAAGTTTTTTCTTCTTTATCTTGATTTTATTTACTAGGCTTACTGGAAATATTGACATGCAAGTTTTTCGTATTTTGTACAAATGCTATATTATACTAAAAATATAATGAAAGAAAGTACCCTTAAATGTTAAATGTAATTTCTAAATACTGTATTAGTAATATTACTGTTACCAAGATATCATTAGAAATAAGTACGGTACTGCTATATTGAAACCAAGACATCGATTATGGAATTGAATAGTTGCATTTTAAGTTTTTGACAACATGAATATAAAGGTAAAATGAGGTAAATCAATAATTTGCAGTATGTTTAATAGAGACAATATAGGCCTAGAAGAAAAAAAACATGCAGTCGGGGGACTGCCGGTAGAAGTGAAAACTCCTTTAGCTTTGATCGCTCAATTTTGGCATTGCTGAAAAATTTTTTTACGAGGTCTTATTTAAAAAATATTTTTAGTTATTTATCAATAAGTAACAGTTATGTTCTATTTTACATGAAAAAATGAAATGACAAAAATAATAGTGATAAAAAAATTTAAAATGTAATGTGCCCTGTATTCTAAAATAACAAAAAACTTCAATAACCACGCATTTAAAAATTTTGTAATGTTTAGGAAATAATGTACCACGAATTGTTTTATTTATCAATGTAAAATACTATACATAATTATTTCAGTTATATACCACAGTATATACATATACTCGCGGTGGCGGTGGCGGTGTCGCGATTTCATACTTTTTTCCTCACCCTCAAATGCTTTCTTACGGGGTGCAAAACGTGCCTAAAGAAGTTTTCACTTCAAAAATACATTAAATCGCAATAAACTCAACTCAAAACTATCAATTATTACAAAAATATACTTAAAATTCAACTGACATCAAACAAGTATATTGATTGATTAATTTAAGTCTATTAATCTATAACAAGTCTATTAGTTTTATTGCATTTTGTTTGTTCTTTTCTTCAAGTCAGGCCTTTATTTCTCTATGGAACATTTACATTTACGTTTTGAAAATAATTAATTTCATTGAGGTGAAGCCAGATTTTGTACAATAATGTAGCTAGTGCAACAAGTCTCTCTTGTGTCATTGTTGACCGAATGTGATTTTTTATTTGTTTCAACTTTGATAAATTTCGTTTTAACTAGCAACATAGACAGGAAGCGTTAGTACAATTCTTAAGCAATTGGACAGATTTGATCAAGAACTTTTTCGTAAATGTAATTAAAAATGTCTTGGGATTCTTCTTGCAAATGTTTGTATGCCCTTTGTTTGTATGTCCTTCAATGTCCTTTGAATAGATACAACCCCCCCCCCCCCCCCCGTTGCTTAAAAAAAACAATACAAAAATACAATCCGTGTTAGTTTTATTTCTTAATGTTACTATGTTTAAATTTCCACAAACTGTTATTTGGACTGTGATTATATGGAAGTCAAATTTAAAATTGGTTTTCTCCCTCCCCCCCGTTTTCCAACTCGTTTTGCCAGCCCCAAAAATTTGGTGCTCTAGGCGGTCGCCTAATGGGTCCGTCGGTCCTGCGTAAAGTGAAATACAATTATATACTGAATTTATACTTCTCACAATTTGTGGAGAAGTTATAGATTCAATTTAGTAAAATTGATATATTGGATAATTATATTTGGATGTTTGATAAACTGGAGTTTTTCTCTTTGATACAAGACCTGCTAATATCTTTCAAAACACACAGAAGTAATTTCAGGGGATAGTTATACTCTAGAAACTGGTATTCCTTTGCAAAATACTTTACTTCGTTCGGGGAGTGTAATAATATGATCCCCGAAAACCGAGACTTGATGCGAACATAGGCTAGTTCGGGCTGAAAATAATAATAACATCGACGCATAAACTCTATCCCTGTACCAGTTATGTAACTAATGAAAACAACATTAAAACATTAATTCGACCCTAATCTCAAAAAATGTCCAAGTATTATAAAAGTCACAACATAAATGAGACGTTGAGCAATATTGTTGAAAGTAGAATCCCCAAAAACCATTAAGTTTTGTAGGAAAAAACTTTTAAGCTCAGAGTCTATGATAGCGAAATAAAATACTATAATGGCTAAGTTGGTAGTGATTAATGTATTACAGTTCAAAGAATATATTAAAACACTGTTACTTATAGAACACATGCGCATAAGGCTCTTTGTAATCAGGTGATATAACAGACGCTTACTGGTATCGAAAATCCTGAACTGTACTAGAGGTGCTACCAACCAACCAAAGCAACAATGATGATCAGTACAACTAATATTGATGTGTAAGGTTTGAAAATATGATACAATTAAATATAATGTCTTATTGGTTCTCATTCATCTTGGGATTTAGTTTCTGGTGACGTTGCTCTGGCGCGTTTAGGAGTAAACTCATCTTTATAAATTATTTTAAATCAATATTGTAAATAAAACCAATACTACAAACGGATATTAAATCTACCACATACAAAACAATATACATAGGATGTGAACGCTTTTTTTATTAACAGGTGAAACGATTTAAGGAACATTTGCCTAGAAAATCACTTTAAATTTAGACTTGAACAATTGATGGCAAAGCAAACAAGTCGTAATTATAATAAAATGGAAAGATGGAACACTTTTTCGAGTCTTCAGCTCGTGTTTTTTTTTTGAATACTCAAAAATGTAACGTTTTTGTCACGGACGTTACGCTAGAAAGTTTAAAAGCTTTTCATCTCTCCCCAATAAAACACGAAGATTTTGGCACCACCAAATGACGTCAACTATTTCTTTTCTACGATGTCCGTGAGTGCATATATCGTGTCCACAGACAGACACAAAATTTTGTATTGCTTTACCGTGTTCAGAGACCTCGAAAACACCGAGAAAAGTAATAAAAAATAAAAAGTTGGTGTAAAATGTTTCGAATTTTCGCAAGATTTCAATTTTTCTGCATTTTAATTCGAGCCGAAACAGATTAAGTCCAAGATTTTTCGGTTGGAAATTTGAACAATTTAAAGTTAGTTAACTCCCTGTACCAACATATTTTTGTACGATGGAGTTGAGGTAGTTAAACTGAATAGTTAAACGTGTCACGTGATGGCGCTAATATAACAAAATGTCGATCCTGTAAAACAAATTACAGTAGTTTGTATGAGTGTCCTTAATTTTTGTATTGTTTTAATATATAGCTTAACACCTACATATCTTATTACTATCCTATCCAGAAACTCGTTGTAATCAATCGTTACAAGGCCTAAAAGATAAATCATCGCAATGCAGATACGGGTAATATATATTATTAAAACTAGGAATAATTTAGGACAACAATCACAAATTTCAACTGGTTGCTTACAAGTAAGACATAAATGTACCGTAGTTTATGCTTAGCGATTGCCCTTATTTCAGCATAGTTCATTACCAAGACTGGTTAATTACTAAGCACTAGCATCTGTACACTGGTAGATCGCGATTAATCTCTGTGTACTTGTGTTGCACATGATAATTTGTCTTGTTAAGGAGTGAGTTATAACTCAGACATGCTCAGCACACACTGCGGTAACTAAGCTCTTACGTATTGAAGCTATACATGCAATATGTACCTTGTAAAATTTATAAGAAATTGATTTATTTACTATGACTTACAAGTAATATACATTTCATATTGATATTTTTGTTAGGAACGATTTTATGTAGAATGCCTAAAGCATAAGACGTAAGATTGTAAATGGAAAATATTATATGCTAGTTGTGCAATAGAGAGTAAAATAATTATATTTTAAATTTCAGGAAGTACTATTTATGAAGAAAATAGTTATCTAAATCAAATATTCATTGATTTTACAACTATATGTAATGAGAAAATCTCTGTATCTACACCCAACATGACTAGACATACAGATGGAATTTTATCTGAAGGTCATGTGACCGTATATTTACAGGCGATTTTTTATATTAAGTAGTACATTTTATTTAAAAAATGTTTAATGGTTGGTATAAAAAAAGTATAAATAAAACAGATCAAAATTGATTATTCAATAATTTAAAATGCAAATAAAATGTCAACAAAATTGTTTTATACTCTTGAATATTAGTTTTAATAAATAAAACAAACAACATTGTTAACACAATTTTAAATATGATCTTCATTAATAATAATTTTAATGACCTATTCCGTCTTAATGTAAAAATATTCTCCATTTGAAATCGTTAATAATCCACTGTATCTTTGATCTTCACGGATGATTTGCAACGGTATTAAAAATATTAACAAACTTTATTCACATTGTACTTACACATAGTTTTAAAAATAAAATTGACATTAAAACCTTCTAATCGATTTAATGATATTGTTCTTGTGATTACATACTTTACCCTGACCTCCTCATGGCAACGATGTATTCAAAACATATATTATACACGAATTGGCCCGATTCGGCTTGGTACGGAGAGACAAATTAAAGTTAAATATGGGGATTTTTAGTAACTTTGACAACCCCAACCCCCCACCTAAAATTTAGATTTTTTTTAAAACCTTTCTTAGCGAGCACCTAGGGCCCTAGAGGAAGCTACATACCAAATTTCATTCCAATCCGTTCATTGGTTTTTTTTAGTAACTTTTTAAAGTTTTATTTTGAAAGTTAATGCCATTCTTGCCAATCTCGGCCCCTTCATGATTCGATTCCCAGCTGATTCACCGACTTCCCATAAAAGGTCCATTATCCTGATACACCCTTATTCTTCCTTGTACACCCATATCTCGGAACCACACAATTAGAGTTCCAAGCCGAAACCTTTTTTGTCAATGTGGGATGGAGAGCTACCACCCAAGCCGCAAAGGGGCTGCAGGTTGTGGAGTTGTAGCTGGATGCACGAACAAACTTTAGCTTATATTAATAATATTTATTGACAATGTCACTAACTTTTTATTAAATAAACCGTCTGGCAGCTACAAATATAAGCATCACTGCACAAGAAATATAAGAATATAAATACTATTTTTTGTTTCAATATTTATGTCAACATACGCGTATCCAGAACACTTAAAATATAACCTGATTTATAATACATTTAGACTCAACAAATGGTGCCAATCTAAAGAGAACAAATTACACACACATAATGTAATTTTAATTTATACGTATTCAAACTATAATGCCAGAAACGATATGATATCAGTAAATGAGTTAATTAATTAAACAACTCAATATATAAATTGGATAAATCAAATAGCAGAACATAATTACATTTTCTAAATCGATTTTCTGCTCGATACGTTAAACAAGCTGTATTCAATTATAAAACGTTTATTAGTTCCACGGAGTATAAAATCCTGAACGTTTTAGTAAACGAGGTTTATTTGTAAAGTTTTATCAAATAAAAACATATAATATTCCATCCAAACGAATGTTCTGTATAGTTGACAGTGCACTCAATTTTATTGGGATTAATTATAAATCACCCGATTTAAAGGCGAGTTTATAACCGAATTTTTAAAGGCGAAAATCACATTTGATTATCAAAGCCCAATATTTTACAAATAAACAAGAATTGTTGTATATTCTTGTATAAAAACACTTCTTTTTTATGGAACACTAATTCGAGATCCAGCTCGTGTTTTTTTTTAATACTCAAAAATGTTACATTTGTTCCACGCACGTCAAGTTGCTGTCACGCTAGAAAGCTCAAAATCTTTACAACTCTCGGCAATAAAATTAAAAAGATTTTGGCACCCCTGAAGTTTTCTATGACGTCTATGAGTGCATATATCGTATCCACAGACAGACACACGGATACAAACAGCTGTTTTTATTGCTTTATCGTGTTCAGAGACCTCGATAACGTCGAGAAAAGTCATACAAATTGGGGGTAAAATGTTTAGAATTTTTGCAAGATCTCGAATTCTTCGATCGCGACCATATGTTTCTGTTTCGAGATATCCTTTAAGCATAATGTGCACAGTTTGATGAACGATCAGCTAAATTTCTCTTCAAATACATTGTACGATACAGCCTTTAAAATCCAATATTATAATCCTAAATAAACACCGCTGCTATAAATCGTCCTAAAACAATTTAAAAATACACCAAAATATAAAATAAAAATAAGTAAATATAAAATGTCACGTAAAAATATACTTAACTCATTTTCTGTTGAATATTAAGGTTGAGACAAACTTTTAAAACGTTTAAAACTTTAAAAAAAAAAAAAAAAAAAAAAAATTGTAAAATCGACCTTAGTTCACAACAGGTGTATTTTTAATGATTTTCATATAAAAACTTTGCCTGTTATGAATTGTATGGTTCCCAGATTGTATGGTTTAATGAAATTACACAAAATTGATATTCCAATACGTCCCGTTGTATCCTTTGTACAGTCCCCTTCTTATAATCTGGCTAAATTCACCAATACTTTTTTAAAGAATATTTCACAATTTCAACCTAAATTTGGATTAAAAAATTCATTAGAGTTAGTTAATAAGATTAAAGATATCAGAGTGCCTCTTAACGCAAAAATTGTATCGTTTGACGTTAAAAGCTTATTTACAAGTATTCCTGTCAAAGACTGTTTGTGTAGTATAGAAAAATTATTAGATCAAACTAAAGTGGACCCTTGTATATCTATAGAGTTAATGAATGTCGTTAAAGTATGTCTTGATCAAAATTAATTTCAAATTATTTTCAATTTCAAAACAAAGTGTTTGCTCAAATCGATGGTTTGGCAATGGGATCTCCCTTATCTCCCTTGCTAGCAGATATTTGTATGGACAATTTTGAATCAACATTCTTTGACAGTAATAACCCATTCAAGTCTAACGTTAAGTATTGGTACAGATATGTAGATGATGTTTTATGTTTATTTGAAGGATCTGACCGCCAGCTTCAGTTATTGTTAAATTATTTAAATTCTATTAATGAGGCAATACAATTCACTATGGAAATAGGGCAACACAATCAAATAAATTTTCTTGACCTCACCATAAAAATTTACAATGGGAAACATAATTTCAGTATTTTTAGGAAACCTACGTTTACGGACAATACCATACATTCTTTTTAACATCCTTTTAATCATAAATTGTCCGCCTTCCATAGTATGTTGCATCGTCTCATTAACATTCCCATGTCTAATAATGACTTTGATTTAGAATTAACTTGCATCAAACATATTGCTAAGAATAATGGTTATGATATTAAACTTATAGAAAAAATGTTGAAAACTAAATTAAATAACCAGGCTAAATCTCTTATATTCCCTATAGATTCTAATAAAACCGAACCAAAATGGCGTAGAATCAACTACATTGGTAAGGTTAGTTATGCTGTTGGGAATCTTTTAGAAAATAAAAATCACTCTAAACCAGCCTTTTATTGCAAAAACAATTTAGGGAAAATGCTAATAAATTGTAAAGACAAAATAGATAACATGAAAAAATGTGGTGTTTATAAGATAACTTGTATCATCTGTAATGCAGCTTATGTAGGCCAAACAGGCCGTAGTTTTAAATGTAGGTTAAGCGAACATGAAAGAAGTTGGCGGTTGGGTCATAATGACTCAAGTTTCTCTAACCATCTAAAAAATCATTTGGTGTCAGATTTTTCGAATAATATCAACTTTAAGATTCTCCATGTCAATGATAAAAGTAGGAAATTAAATTCTTTGAAAATGTTAGAAATTAAGAGATTATTTTGTAAAGATGCTAGCCTTGTACTTAATGATCAGGTAGAATTTTTGTCCAACTCGCCTCTACTAAACCCATTGTCAACCTTATGACCATACGTACCCCACGCCTTCTCCCTTCCACTCTCTTTCCTTTTTCTTTGTTGTGAGTAACTGTTTTATGTTCAAACACGTTTGTTTTTCTAATATTCTTTAGTCTGTAAAGCTGCCTCGTCAATGCCGTCACGGGCGAAACCTTGGTCGGCAAGATTCATTAAATCTCGTAGAAATTACAAAAAATTGTGTTTGTCTTTTAATTATTTTAAAACGTTATTCAGCAGGTCAAAACTAACAGATAATGCAATACAACATGTTATGTGCTTTCATGCTTAGTTTAGAAGTTGTCTGCCTACATGCGACTTTTTGAAAACAAATTATTATCTGATAATCGGTTTATACTAAATTAATGAAACCCAGCATGACAGTTTATCACAGTGATTTACATTAATTTGAAAAATTCAATGTTGCTGAAATTATCCGTTTTCTAGATGGCAGTGGTTCTAAATTTTCAACGTTAAATATTTTTGAAAAACTAAAGATGTTGCGAAACAATTTTAAGACTCAAATAGGCTAACGTAGATAAGTTACAGACAATTCCAACGATGTACTACTTTTTATAATTTAGTTATGTATAACCGAGAAAATGCAATATATCTGGTTTCCATGATCACTTTCCTTGAATGTAGTAATCAAACAACTTAGCGTCACTTTAATTGTAAATGAGTAAAATATGTTCATGATATAAAGTAATTTGTTTAATAAAGCAAACATTTTCCATACATTAAATAATAATATATTTTTATCAAATTTAATACCAGAATTATTATTTAATATCTGTTTAAAGCTTGTATTATTTAGAAATCTGATGTGAATATTAAATGTAATATAATTACGATTGTTGTTTTATTAATTTGTGTAATGGACAAAATATATTGTAAATAAAATATAAAGATTGGTCAAACATTTAAAATTAACGCTATTAGTACTTGTAAATAAACATTATTTAAATATTGTAATATAATAATGTAATGCTTTTCAATATGATTACGCGAATAATGTTTGTGACAATACGTGTATATAAACTTTATACAGTATCTCAAACCTTTGTATGTTGATTTAGGGCTTACGTCAGTTTTTCTTCTTGTGCTATCTGGACCAGCGCGCGAGTAGTCTAGAAATTCAGGGTACACAGAGAAAGCGATCCGGAGAAAGCTCATCTATTAAACCGGACGGTTGACCCTAATTCTGACAGCAACACAGTCTTTTCACCGGTCGCGATGTTTATGATTTAGTAATATAATTAATAGTAGCATAACTGTGCTACTAATGATGGGGGGCGTTGGTGGGTAATTTCCGAAAATACGTTCTTATTAACTCTGTACCCAATTTCGTTAGGACTAATATGGCCGATTTGGTGTGCCACTCCGCGTGGTAATTTATGAACTTAGTATATATTTCACATTGCGAATTAACTGAGGTAATTGTTAATAATAGCCTCATCAAGGCTGGATTTGGGTGCAGAGAGAGTTTAGTGTGCCAAAACAGCGTCGAACCGATTTTGATCACAATCAAAAACAAGGTGAAAAGATGGAACACTTTTTCGCGACTTCGGCTCGTGTTTTTTTAAATACTCAAAAATGTGAGGTTTTTGTCAGACACGTCACGTTGCTGTCACGCTAGAAAGCTCAAAAGCTTTTCATTGCAACTCAATAAAATCAGGAAGGTTTTGGCATCACCAGAAGTTTTCCACGACGTCTGTGAGTGCACATAACTGACTACAGACATACAGACACACATACAGGACACATTATTTTACCCCCATTTTTAAGACTTTTCTCGACATTTTAGAGGTCTCTAAACACGATAAAGCAACACATTTTTTGAATAATTTTCGCAAGATTTCAATACTTCGGAATTTTAATACGAGACGAAGTAAAATATCCACGTTAAATTCGGGTATTGTAACTACACTTTGTAAGTTCGACAAATAAAGAATATTAATGAATTAATAATAGTAATAATTACGTAATTACATAATTTAACCACGTAATAATAATTACTTGGTTAAAACGTAAAAGAAAATTTTTTAATACTAACACAAATTATTGTTCATACCTAATTCATACTTACAAGGTAATTTTTATTAAATAACAATTTTAATATTCCAGCATTGGATTAAATATGTGATGTTAGTAAAATATTATATTTTTACTTTAAGTTTTGATGCTAAAAAACCATTGGATGAATGGTTTGCATTTGTTGAAGACTCATATTGAGAAATGATACAGCAATATTGATCTTGACTTGTAAGATAATGTGCTTGACAACATAAAATGTAAGCTTAAATTCTCACAAATGTTACTGTTATTTACTAAACCAGTTTAGATGCCAATGTCACAATTTTCAGTGAAGGAAGAGATAACTGGGTTTCAATGCCAAGCCGCCAAACTTAGCGACGAACAGGCTACTATAATTAATTGATAATTTGTATAAATTATAGCTTGTTCAAGTTGTACTCCATTAAGTGAATTCATTTGGCTTTAACTTTAGTGACCCCAATAATTTGATTTCTCTTCGTCACTTGAAACAAGTCTGTACAGAAGTTTTTATGGACAAATTTCAATTTTACAAAGTGTTTTATACATCAGTTTATAATACATAAACATAAATATGTTGTATATATGTCATTAATAAATACATATTTTATACATATTGCAAACACTACGTAGGCCTACTTGTGTCTGGTAAAACAAAATAATACATTTGAATTTAATTAGTTTAAAATTGTATTTGAGAATACATTATTTTGACGAGTATATTTTCCTGTGTATTACAATAATAAACTACTGATTAAAATTGTACGATTTTGTAATACATAATTTTAATATAATATAAGCTCAAATGAATAAAAATTTGTGTGTCTTTAATCTCGGAGTTCCTGGGCCTAGCTATATAAATATGCAACTATATTATCCTTTATATTTAACAATAAAATATTATCTACTAAACTTCTGTAGAGTCCTATACAAAATATTTAATTGATTTGAGTTTACAATTTAGAATCAAAATTGTTTAAAAAGTTCAAATTATCACAGATGATTAGTCGAAGCCCAAATTTAGATTGTCTTCAAAATGGAATTAAATTATTTTTAGATATTACCTTTGAATTTTATGCTTAATTCAATTTTATTGTGAGATAATTTTATAACATTATTTGTTTATTCTATGTATAGCTTTACTGCGTATTTAAAAACTTCTTCTTTGTCCCTTTTATTATTAATTGCTAGCTTTAATTTTATTTAAGTTTCACTTCTACTTTTTAAAATTAAAAAGTATATATATGTCTAGTTGCTAAGGAATTTGTTATAAGACTGAATAAATAAAATTGTCAATCACCGAGTCCTACTATTGAAACACTACCTGATATACACTTTTTGAACTATCTTGATTGCCACTGTTCTGGATTGAGTTTTCTATTTTAAATATCCTAATAAATGTATATATACTGTCCAGACTTTCGTAATATTAATCATTTTATCTTTATTTCATTAAATATCTGCTATATCTAGGATTGGTTTATTAATAGTTTATTTAAAAAGGTAAATTTATATGACCATGTCTCTTATTCCTTTCTTCGCACTCGGAACGGATCCCAAAATTATGGCCGTTGATAACGTTCCGTTTGTTTCGTCTAACAGTTCATTCCTCTATTTAATTTATTTATTAAACGCTGTTAACGCTTCTCTCCTACAGATACCAACATTCATTTCACATGTCACCAATTACCATTTCGTTGATTAAACAAGTACCTGATTCTTTTCATTCTATACTATGACTAGTTACATTTTATGTGCGTCTTTCGTTGTTTGTTTTAACAATAATAGTACTAAGCCTATTTCAAAACCAAATGTAAAGTAGATTTTTTTTTTCATTTAACTTGAAAAGTTGGGTCTAGCTTAATCACTATTAATATTTGTAATTTTTATTAATAATTCGTTTTAGTATTTTCTTACATTTATAACCAGGTCATTTGCCAACCCCAAGCCATCACGATATTTGGTTAACCTCAAAATGTTACAGTATATTTCAAAGAAAATTTCTTTCACTAAAACTGTAAAACAACAAACAACTTAATGTGAAATAACGCGTTCTCTCGCGTTATTAATTGTTTTATAATTTTCACATGTACTCCATTAAATTTTCTTGAATTTGTATATAATTTTAAGAGATTTTATAGTTTCTTGGTTAAAGATTGTATAGGTTTTGGGTTATACTTGCTCTTATAGTGTTTTTAATATTTACTTGATGGTTGCAAACTGTAATATTTGGTCGCAAAACTCTTACAATTTATTGAACAGACCCATGACACTTTGGCACTTTACCAAGCTATTTGTACAATGTTCATCTCCAACCGTAAACATATTTACTATTGTAAGTGCATGAAACAAGCTTTTATTTTGATCGCTAATGTTTTTTGTCTGTTTCTATTATCACCTTGTAAATTTTTATTTGAAATAAGGTAAATACATGCTTGTAAGTTTTAATATTGATTGTTTGATCAAACCGACTAATTACAAACAAACAAATTATTAGGTGTGCTTAAGACCACACGATTAAATTGAAAACTTCTATTACCAGTTTGTATTTGAAAACCAATATTATTATTAAAGAAGTATAAGGATCAATCCATTTATTGTTTTACATATATTTTATATAATATCATTTTTTATTATAAATCATCATCATTATTAGTTACTTCAATAATCATTTTCTCATTTCAATTATTTTCTCTTATGTTATTTTAATTATTTTTTCAATATAGATATTAGACTAGATTGCCTGGCAATGCTTCCCTATTGCTTGGTTTAATTTTAAGGGTGGTTATTGAATTTCATCCCTTTCACTTATGTAATCAAGTTGCAAATAGTTTTGTATTTCCCTTAAAAACATTACATATTACATAATTTTAGCTTTATAGCTTGTAAGAAGTTAGTTTAATTTATATTTATTTCATAATTCCATTCCAACCACTTCCAAATGTGAATCTAAACCATCCAGAAACCGACTCAAACACAGTAAAAAATTTCATCAAAATTTTTCCAGAAGTTCAGTGAAATACAGACGTATAGAAGAATTATATATATATATATATAAATATATATATGTTATTTTTATACATAATTTTTTTGAGGCGAGGGTTGTTATTTTTTGCGAAATACTTGCTATATATATCTGCATATAACAGATATAATATATCGAGGCAGTAAGTACGGTAAGCGATATTTCGTTCGAAAACCCTGGCAAAAAAGTGTCCAACGAGCCAATAGAAGTTTTTACTTAAAACAAAAAGTTTAATATACAAAAAATGTTTAAAGAAAGTTAAAAAACAATAAAAAGGTCGCCCACATGTATAAAACTTGAAAATTAAAACAGAGAACCCTTACATACATAGATTGCTATACGAAGATATACATATTAGAAAGTATTTCTCATGATTTTGAAGATTGGACAATCTTTATGTAAGATTAGCAAAAGATATTTTGTTTTATAAAGTACTGCTTTAAATGGAATTATTTAAAAAAAAAAAATATCTTTGTTTTTATTTTAACATTAACGGGTTGTATTTTTTTTTAAAATTGTATAACAAAATTTATACCCATAAATTCCCGTTATTTTCTCAGATAAAATGAGTTTGTAGGTAAATAGTTTGTAACGTATTGCCCTGTTTAAACAAATGCTTATCGCTTAGCAAAAAAAAAAAAAAATTAACCTTTTTGTTTGGGAAAAATTGCTCGCTGGTTAATTTCATACTAGAGTGTGGTAAATTACTTTCCTAGTTTGAAACTGTATGGCAGATTTCATCGACTGGGTTGTTACAAGCACTTAATATTTTTTGGCATGTCATAATAATGGATTTAGGGTAATTATATGGTTTATATGACTTACCGAAGGTACTTATTAGAACTTCATCTGAAGCTTGTGACAGTCTGTGGTAAAGAAAAAATGTATAATGATTACTGGGTCCCTAAGACTGCACATGTCAAGCCTAACTAAAATGCAAATTTAAATACTCTCTCACCTAGTGTAAGATAAAATCTTGAGATACCTCAGTTAGCCATTTTACAAATACAGATTCACTATTTTAGGTGAACTTCAAAAAAGAATACTTTTTGAATAAAAATGATTTAAAAAAAGAATATTTCATACGCCCTTAATAAAAGTTATACACCCTTAGTAACAAAAATGATAGACCTTAGATTAAGTACAAAGTTTGTTAAAAGATTTACATAAAAATAAAAAACAAAGGAAATCACCTCTTATTATTTTAAAGAAGTTAAATGAAAACCCACCCGTAGCATTAAAGATATCAAATGAAAACCGTCCCTTTATGTACATATTACTTACAATTTACAAAAACAAAAAACGAAAGTTGGTGCACAATTTGTGCTTACAATCAGAATTTACCCAACACAGGAAGTACAATTTATCTCACAATCCAAAACATAGTTATGGATATATATACAATACAAAAGATGATAATGTATTTTAGTTTGATGTAACGAACTAAACTTTCGTTGGAAAACTTTATATTTTAATGATAAATAAATAAATAAAACAAAATAATTTAAGTCGTGACGTCAAGGACATTTCTATTTCAAATTGATGCAGTTGTGGATCTAAAATTTCTGAATCATTTCAACGTACTCTTCTTTATCCACAGTAACTCTTTCACTGTTTTCATAAAAAAAATAATAATAAAAATAAAGACCGATAATTTCAAATCTTGCAACACCACACCATACAGTCAATTTTACTATGCAGAGGTCATTGATTGGTTTCCCTAGAATTCTTACTTGACCAGTAACTACTAGTTAGCTCAAAATGTACTTTATCAGACATTATGCAACGTTGCAAAATGTTTCCGTGATTAATTACGTTCAATAACCTTTCACAAAAAATAAGACGCAATTCGGGATCAATAGGATTGAGTTTTTGTGCAACTACCAACTTTTAGGGATGAAAATGCAAATCAAGATGTAAAATTTGTTGTAAGTTTGTCTTTAAAACTGCTAATTCTGAAGATTGTTTCGGAATTGATCGATTTGGGCTTTGCAGAACAGATACACGCACATTTTCAACATTGTCTGGAGTACGTACCTATGCCTACCTGTTGGTTTTATTTCTAGTGCAGATGCACTATTTCTGAAATTGTTTATCCACCTTTTAATAGTATTCCTACAAGGAACAGCACCACGACGAGGAAAATGGAAATTGTATGATATCCCCTTTGTGTAGCTGTCACAGACTCATTATTTTTTTTAAAAAACTTCGATGATAAAAGCACGATGTTGAACTGTCCACTGCTCCATGTTTACTGAAATGTCATCAGCTGTGTTCTTAATTGTTGCAATAATCAACAGTCTAAACAAAAGAACAGATGAGAAACAGCTGTTTAAAATAAGTTTATTAGAACACCCAGTATAATTTAGTCATAAATCTATAGAGAAACCAAGACTAAATAAAAGTTGATAATTTCAATTGATAAACATGATCATTGACTTTGTAAACACCGTATTAAAAAAAATATATCAAATTAATATTTACGAATAAAAGAGGAAAACACTAAAACCATTGATATGACTGAAGTAAATAAGTGATTCAATCCATTAAGACTGTAAAATAAATTACCATTAGACTCTATTCACCAATTCTAATTCAATAAATGTATTTAAATCGATGCAAATGAAGTGTATTTGGAATTGAAATGAGATCTGGGGAGTAGCTAATAGACAACCCTTTTCTGAATGCGCAATATTCCAGAAAGTTTACTGAAACAAAACCGGGAAAATGTCATGACTTCGATTGGTTTAAATTAAAAAAAATGTTAAACAATTAACATAAAATAGTAATTAATGCAAGGATGTAATTTACTTTATATTTGCATCTTCCGGTTCAAAATTTTCCGTCGTATTATATATTTGTATTTATTATTCACATTTATAAATTGAAAAAGTAACAATATTTCATACATATAATATGCAGGGTGTCCCGTAACTCTCTGGACAAAGGTATGTATATAGCGTTATTGCTTAGGTCAAGACAAACACATTTCACTATAGGAACATGGGTATCTGGTGCCTAGTTTTCCGTCTGTCTGTCTGTATGTGTTTTTTACAAAACAATTCATAACTGCTAATCGGTTTGAGGTACGTTGATATTGTGCAAAAATGGACAAAAGGAGTATTAGCATTGTTTAAATGGAGAAAAGTGGTCATGCATTATGAAAAGAACTAATTTCTCTGCAATTCTTTATTTAATCTTAACAAATAAGGTATCATTGAAAACTAAATAAAATGGACTAACTTTTATGTAGTCAACTTGCGATTTTTTTGTAAAGTTAACGGTTTTCGTGGAATTTGGCATCTAATATTTTAAATGGCTGCCATTTTGAAAAGGTTATTGATATTTTAGTATAATTTTAAATAAAAATAGGTCTTAATAAGATAAACATTTGTGCAAAATCTCAACGCTGTACCTCAAACCGTTTAGGAGTTATGAATTTATTTGTAAAAAAACACATAGAGACAGACGGAAAACTAGGCACTGCAGTGAAATGTGTTTTTCTTGACCTAAGCAATAACGCTATATACCTTTGTCCAGAGAGTTACGGGACACCCTGTATGTACAAAAACATTTATTTATACAATACCTCCAGTTTGGCACTAATTTGGTACACACTTTGGTTTTAAATCGCTTGGACGATTTCGTTAGCAAAAGTCCAACAACCGGAATTAATTTTTTTTCTGAGATTTTTTGTACTAGATTGAAGCCGTTTTCTGGTTTTATTTATAAAATAAATATGCCTATATTGGATTATTCTTCAAATTTTATTTCTTACTCGACATTATAGCCCATCCGGTTCCCCCAAAATCGTTAAAAAACCTAAAATACCATTTAGTAAACAGTTCAAATACACTTGGGGATTTTACTGTTGGCATCTTCTGATCCGGGGCCAACGCCAGGGATGCCAACTCACGAAACGTAAAAGGTAAAAGTACAAAAGATTTCTACTAAAATATTTCATACATGGAGGCAGCTATTCAGTGAGTGGACCAATTTCCCAAATACTTGGTTAAAACAATAAAATATATAGGGCCTACATTTAATTTTCTAAATTCACACAACTCCCGTCAGCAGTTCAACTGCTGTTTCGCTTTATTGTCTTCTGATGTATTTCCTGAGTATGAAGTAGTTTATGCATATAAAGTTCACTAAGAAGATCTTTTTAACCTTTAGTAAACCGGCCTTTTATTATTTCTGCTAATTCTTGTTGTAATGGTTGGCTAAACACAATATTTAAAATCGCGCAGAACAACATACTGTTTTTAAAATTAAAGTTAAGATCATAATTACACATTTATATAAATACAATAGTACAGTACCTTATAATGTTCCTTTTAAAGAGGTCACTGGTGGAACAACATAAGGTAGTGTACTATTATATTACAAATTAGAGACCTGTATACTAAAACAATAATAACTAATGGTTTAGTATCCAGGTCTAAAATAAATAATAAATCATTTATTTTTTAGGTAATGTTAATATAATAGACTGTAAGTACAATTGAAGGAATAACCACACACACACACACACACACACACAAAATATTTAGAAAATTCTGAAAAATGTTTAGTTTTGATATTAATTATGATAAATTTATTCATATTTTTTTAGATAGCACGAAATATTAAGTATATTTGTTGTTTTCCTTAAAATGGACTTCTACCAAGTTCCTTCGGTCAAAGTATAACATCGTACAAGTATGTTATTTGGTTCATATTGTCTATGTTGGGTAGATGCATTGACTATTATATAGTCAATGGTAGATGTGATTGCGCTGAAATAACAATGACATAAGCCACCTTTACCCTGCAACTGTCCATGTTAATTTTTTTCAACAAAGTTCCGTTTTTTGCGTTTTGCAAGCATTTTTTCAAAAATTCGCCAAAAATAGTAAATGAACCCCAATCCAAAAGTGTACCATAGCTTTTTTTTAGATAAAGGTTCAAAGAATTCATATATGCCAGTAAAAAAATTATTCATGTAAAATTGTAAAAGTTATTAGCTCATGAAACAAAAAATGTTCAGTAACGGAAGAAAAAGTTTAAAATTTAGGCGTACATAACAAGTAGTAAACATTTTTTGTAACTTTTTCGTAAGTTTAAAAAAGTTTCGTAATTTAGTTCTAAATATAACTGTATAAAAACATTTATCTATTTCAAATTTCTTATTTTGAAAACACCAGTTTTTATGTTCCAAATACACGATTGTTAACAAAACTGGGCCTAGTTGTAACGTAATTTACTAATATATGCTTTGCCCAAAAAAGAAATATTATTATAACAAAGTGTAGAGAATAAATCAAAGAATTGAACTGTATACTTGTATATTACCATATCATAAAATTGTTTTACTTAAAATCAATTAAATTACAAAAGTGAGATGAAACAAATGAAATTTCGTGCGGACAAAGGAAATTCAAAATATGACCGTTGAAGACAATGGAAATAGCTTTGTTTTGCAATCTCAAGCGGTAGTATGAATTCTGCGCAAATATGAAATTTCAACTGCTGTTTGAATAAAACCTAACCAGTCAATTTTAGTTTGCTTTATACCAAACGAAAGATTGAACTTTGGTCTATAAATAGATATAAAAAAGTCTATTGAAATAATTCGAATTATAAGAGATATCTCGAACGCAAAATGTGCTGTTTTATTGGTTGAAATCTGACCAATTGCAAGGGTCTACAAAACGCGCCACAACTTTTGAACTATTTTTCCGATTTTTGATTGGATGGAAGTTTCAGATAGGTAACAGTGTGATGAATCCTTCAGTATACAGATATAACTCAGAAAAATACCGGGCGGGCTGTATTGAGAGACATAGAAACTGGAATTAAAGGTAGTTTCGGCGCATTAAAATTCGCGCGACATTCGCTTTTAGAAAACTCAAAAACTGCAACGATGATTACGTATGTAAATATACGTTTTAGAAAAAACTTGTAAATACAAAAGTTAAAGCATCGATCATTTACTTTCCAACGGTTTCTGAATTATTGCGATTGGATGATTTTTAGTGGGTGAAATATTCAATACAAGTTGAGATGTCACGCACGGCGAAGTTCAGTGTTTTATGCGTGGAAAACTGCACAATTGTGCAGTTTAACAGTTCCGGGGTTAAATATCCAGCGTTATTAAATTACACGATTCCCGCTATTATTCATTGTAAAATTAAATTGATCCAGCATTATTGATGGGTATTCAGATTTTTAACATCGAAATTTAATAAAATTTAATTATGTTATTGTATATCGAGACGTCACTAGAATGTACGTTTCCAATCACGTTCTAATTTAATTATTCATATGGATAATTTAAAATGTTTCATCTGTTATACTATACACCATAAACAGGTAATTTATAAGTTGTTAGTTGTACCTCATGTATCACTGAAGATTGCGACTTTGTTGTTGAAACGCGTTTAATTATTAAACTATGTATGCGGATTTTCGTATTGTTATTATTTTGAAATTAATATAATATACTTTCACTGTTTAGCAACGTGAGGGATTAGTTATATTTAAAATGGGCTACCTGCAGAGGTTAAAAATATACATAATATTCGTATGATAAAAAAAAATAACTAATTTTAATGAATCAATTGTAATGCCATTTACATTATTTGTGTACTATATAAAACGCGAAAATAATATTTCTTTACAAGAATATAAAAATTAGTAAACATCTAGGGAATTTTTATTTGATTTCTGGGAAATATTTAAACTCGAATTAATAAATATAAGACTTTTTTTTACAAAGCTTTAAAAGTAAGCAATGCCACTCTAGTAACGATTTAACAC
>JAGFPH010003205.1:18062-50475 GCA_018207615.1 Philaenus spumarius | reverse complement strand
AATTTTATGCTATACTGTATAATTTAGGGCTAAATGGGGGAAAAAAAATCGTCTAAATTACGGCCATAATTGCAGTCAAGTGGGATTAATTGGAGTTAATTGAGGTTAATTGGGGTGAATTGGGGTTGATTGGGGTTGATTGAGGTCGATTGAAGTCGATTGGTGCGGCGTTTTGCATCGCAATTGCTTTTTAATCGGAGATAATTGGGGAGGTTAATTAGGGGTAATTAGGGTTAATTGGGGTTGATTGGGGTTGATTGGGGTCAATTGGGGTCAATTGGGTTAATTGGGGTTAATTGGGGTTGATTGGGGTTAATGGGGGTTGACGTTTTCGGTGTTAGCCGCATTTGTATAGAAAGGTGCCAGAAATGACAAATTATATCTACTATAATTTAATGTGTTTTCAGGGTTTGTGTTTTATGTGTTTGTTTATATGTTTGACGACCTCGTAAGAGTGACTACGTATCTGAAGATGAAGTGAATCTCCGAAACGCGTAATATAAGAAGGAAGAAGTCACGTAACGGAAAAATGCAAAAGTAAGTAAACTTTTAATTGTACGTTGACTTGGATACCAAAAGAAAATGAATCTTAAATTTTAGTATTGTATTTTAAACGATCTCTTTAGCATATGGATTTAAGTATGGTAGTAATATTTTTTGATTTCTGAATGAAATTACCTGTAGGCCTATAGACTAAACATTGTATTTAATTTAACATTCGTGTCATTTTTAGAATATTTATAAATGTATATAAAACTTTACTATCAACTATTATCAGCACGAAACTATCACTTTATGAGAAGTAATGAACATCTGTAAACTATGATTAATTTGTGTTAGTACGAAAATATTAGAAGGTCAAATAATACACTGAACTCAGAACATTAATTAAATCTAGATAACAGTTTAATACCTTAAGAAAACAACATGTGCTATGTTAAGTATTTAAGAATCGTAGATACATTTTATTGGCAGGCATCATGTTTAATAGTCTTAAATTTGTCAACAGTTATTCCAAGTTTCTCCTGGATACACCGTTTCATTTCGGAGTTATTTTTAAGATCTTCATATTTAGATGGGTCCCTTACCATGATTGTTGGAAACTCTGCAAATCAAATATATGAAACAAGAGTATAAAATTACTTTAAAGATTGTATTATTTATGTTATGTGTGACAACACCAACGCTTAACATACATTACTAACTTAATAGCAATAACTATTTAATTAAAGCAATATACAGTACAATAAGTACATGCTTTAAACTGAAAATTAAACCTAAATATATAGAACCGAAGTAAAGCCAATACAGTTTACTTTAGGTTTTTCTTTTACAAGTAATGTTAACTTAGGCAAAAGGTTAACCATATTATTATTTGCCACCGTATTAATATTTAATTTTAATTTGTAGCAAATCACAAGATTTGTAAGTGTTAAACTGGAACTATGTGTCGAACCGTTATTTTGGAGAAGCAGGCCTATTAGTTCTATAATTAATTGTCAATTGCTTTGAGAGGCTTATTCAGAGGTTGAAGGAAGAATGGGACAAAGCAAACACAATAAAAATCACGCACAGGGTTATATAAATCTAGGACTGTTGTTATACAGGAGGGCTAGGTTAATTTCTATGTGGCACAAACGCTTTCAGGATAAGGCGGTTTTATGCACTACCTCTGTACATTTCAGACATTTAAAGTTGCATGTGTAATTGCTGTGGGTAAGAATATGCTGTGGAGCACATCCTGTTCGATTGTAAAGACGGAAAGACGCAAAAAGAAGATCTCTCATAAAAGAGGAGTTTAAAAAACATAATTCCGTTCATGCTGCAAAGTAGGGAAAAGTGGAAAGGAATTGATATATAATGGGGGTGGTGAGATAGAGGGAAGAACTACTGAGACATATTTAAGGAGTTAGAAAAAAAACTTTAACTTTAAACAGTAGGACAGCCGTGCGGCCGAAAGGGGTCAGGTTGGTCAGGAAGTTATACTGCCACCTGATATCCTGTACAACTAATGAGGGCCAATCTCACGTAACTTCGCTGTGCAAACCCTGCAAGGTGTTTGAAAAGAAATTTGTCTTTACCTCCTAAAAAAATAGTTAGACGAGTATATTAGTGAAATAATTTTTGAAAACCAATCCAGTGTGATTAATTTGGTTTTAATAACTATTGCACGAATGCTATTCAAATATCTTGTATATATTAACTAGTGGACCCGGCAATGCTTCGCTATTGCTTGATTTACCTAACCTAAAATTATATTCAGTTTTTGATCCAAATCAGTTGTTGATCAAAATCAGCTGTTGATAAAAATCAGCTGTTTCAAGCTTTCATACGAACAGCTGTTTTTTGTGCCCCTGATAAAATCAAAAGAAATCTTTCTTCTTCTTCCTTAAGATTGACCTTCCATAAGATTAACATTGAAACTTTGAGGGCCACTGGGGCGTAGCCCTAATGTCCTAGGACTTCGGTAAATGGCCTAAAACCTTCCCAGGGTTAACCTGTGTTACTATGCAAAATTTCAAAGCAATCGGATGGACGGTTTGGTAACGCATAAAGGACAAACATACAAACAGACAAACGTACAAACAGACAAACGTACAAACAGACGGATATACATTGAATTTTATATATATAGACTAAAGTACTACTAACTGCAGGCCTAAAAAGCAAACAGCATTGCAGTATTGTATTTTAAACCATCTCTTTAGCATATGGATTTGAGTATAAAATAGAATAACGTATGGTAGTAATAATTTTTGTTTTATGAATTAAATAACCTGTATGGACTAAATATTGTATTTAATTTAACATTCGTGTCATTTTTAGAATATTTATAAATGTATATAAAACGTTACTATCCCTTTATGAACAGTAACGAACATCTGTAAACTGAGATTAATTTGTGTTAGTACGAAAATATTAGAAGGTCAAATAATACACTGAACTCAGAATATTAATTAAATCTTGATACAAGTTTAATACCTTAAGAAAAACAACGAATTCTTAAGTATTTAAGAATCATAGATACATTTTATTGACAGGCGTCATGTTTAATAGTCTTAAATTTGTCAACAGTTATTCCCAGTTTCTCCTGGATACACCGTTTCATTTCGGAGTTATTTTTAAGATCTTCATATTTAGATATGTCCCTTACCTTGATTGTTGGAAACTCTGCAAATCAAATATAATATGAAACAAGCGTATTACATTACTTTAAAGATTGTATCATTTATGTTATGTGTGCAACTGCAAACGCTTAACATACATTACTAACTTAATAACAATAACTATTAAATTAAAGCAATATACAGTATAATAAATACATGCTTTAAACTGAAAACTAAATATATAGAACCAAAGTAAAGCCAATACAGTTTACTTTAGGTTTTTCTTTTACAAGTAATGTTAACTTAGGCAAAAGGTTAACCATATTATTATTTGCCACCGTATTATTATTTAATTGTAATTTGTAGCAAATCCCAAGATGTGAAAGTGTTAAACTGGAACTATGTGTCGAACCATTATTTTGGAGAAGCAGGCCTATTAGTTCTATAATTGTCAATACGTTTTTCTAAATCATTTTAAAGTAGGTACATATATACAGGTATATCTGTGAACTAACCCGCATTAAAAATTAAATTATTTAATCAATACAAACAAACTATCAAACTATATAAAAATTTACAGATTTGGTAAAATTTATAAATCGTGATAAATTTTCCAAATTTAATATTTTCATAGTTTCCCAATCAAGAACATATATCCTTTTGAACACCTCTTCATTTGCAGGACATGTGTTAACTTAAGGCATGATGATCACGTTTTCAAAGAGTTAACATTACTTGCAAAAGAAAAAACAACATATTTTTAGGTAGTTACCATTAAGATAAAAAGTGGGCTGTTAAATAAGACAAAGAAGACAAACGAAATAATAATATGGACCTAAAACATAATTTCATTAATTTTACATTTATTGGAATAACTACAGGAATAACTTGCTAAAATAAATAATACTATAATAAATAACAAGTGAAACATCATCAGAAAAAAATTAAAAGTGCATGAACACTATTTACTTAAAAAGTATATATTTTTAAAAGCCAAAGAATTATATTTAATAAATATATATTATTTAGCATAATGATCGGTTCACATTATTCTGGTAGCATGCCAGTTCAGAGATCCAAATAGCACTGCATAGCAAATCCAGTTTAAGGATTGCAACTCGAATAATCTAAACTAGCACTAGAATGCTCTAGATCCAGTGAGAGATCCGGCCCAGTAACTTTATTGGTGGTCTAATTTGCAATCCATGGTGCCCATTCCAGCCCAACTGGAATCGAGTAGAGGTTAATCCAATGCAATTCTAGTGCTGGCGGAACGTCATTAAGCAAACACGTGTTATTTTGTCTTGCGTATTTTTTTTTTCAAAATTGTCTGCTGTCATTCTCATTGCAAATATATTTTCAAATGGATCTTCTGACTCCAGTTGTTGCAAAAGCATTGCTGAATCCCCTTTTTCATTTCTTTTTCTGATACAATGTTTCACCCTAATCCGTTTCTCTTTTTTTAGTTCTTTATAAACCTCATCAATAACTTCTTGTAACAATAACAATTGAACATGTTTAAAACATTTTCTTAATTGGTTTCGTCTTGTAATCATTGTCACCGTACTGTTCATCTTTCAACAGTAGCAGCGTCTGAATGACTGGAATAATGAAGGCAATCGCCATTCCAGTCCAACGCTAGTGAAAATCGCTGGACTGGCATGCTACTGGAATTGATGTGAAGTTTTCATTAGAGTAAAAAAGTAATAGTAAATTCTTAAAGTTTGTTAAGTGCTATACACACTCAAAAATATATATTTCAATTAAATGTTTTATGATTAGCTATGCGTATGTATTTCTAAAATTATAATACAAGTATAGTATACATAAATAAGCTAGATGTGTACGGATAAACAAATAAGTTCTTAAATTGCTAATTCTTGAATTGTTTTGGTGAATGGTATTTAAATAAAATGTATTAAATTACATACCAAAATTAAACTGTGATGGTTTGGATCATGCGGTGAATATGAATGAGTGAACACATAAAAGTAGTTTACTGAAGGTTCTGAATATAATGAATGGCAAGTAAGTTGTATAGTGAGTAAATATTAAACAAATAAACATGTTACAAAATAATTCTAGTATTAACATAAGATGTATAAATAAAATAGAGTTCGCGTTCGAGACGACCCACAAGTACTTGTGTGGAAAGCTATGTCCCATTTTAATTATGTAACGACTTTAATGGTGAATATTACGTGTTGGTATTTTATGTGTTGTGTAGTGTTTTGTGTCATGTGATCATCGTCTGAAATGTTCGTCTTCGACAATGAAAGAGGTATGTATCGAAACTAGTAAGACCCAGCAGCAGTAGAGGTGAAATTAACACAAACATTTAAAGGTTGGTAAATTAATTAAAAAAATGTGCAATAATGGTCCAGGAAGTAGGAGTCACAGTAATGAATAAAATTGTAATTGTATTTAAAACACATTTAGTTAATTAAAAGATATATTTGTAAAATTACCTGAACAATGTCCAGGCTCGTATTGGAGACTGGAGTATGTCACAGCATAGTTTTTGTAGTCTGTGCATACAAAGTTAAACGTATATTTACTGTATAATGGCCGTTCTGGATCTGCAACACATAAGGACAGGTTGAGTATATTATTTTAGATATGTTGGGTAACAGTGATTTACTTAGAAAAATGTACGTGTTATGTACATATTCGTTTAATTTACTCCAGAAATATGTGAGAAACTCCGAGACGATGACTCGTGGAACGTCTCGCCATGTACCTATTTTCGGCTAATTCCGTTTCACGTTCGGATAAACTCGGGTATCCTCTCTCTCTCTCTCTCTCTCTCTCCTTTCTTTTTTCGTAATAAGGAAGCCTCCATTGAACTTGAATTGCGTCTTTGGCAGTGGCATTCTCTGTAACTATTCCACAGGCTCCCTCTCCTTTTCAGTATGCCAGAAAGTGCGCGCGTCTTCGAACTGAAGTAAGTGTATGTACTGAAATTATATCACCTCTCTTTCTTCCCTTTGTCTCGACTTCACTGTATGTGAGGAGGCGTGTGCGTCGCTCATTATTCTATATATATAAAAGCCAAATCCACTGACTCACTGATCACGATTTCTCATAAACTACTGAACGGATCGGAACGAAATTCTGTATATAGCTTCCTGTAGGGCCATAGGTGCTCACTAAGAAAGGTTTTAAAACAATTCGAAATTTTAGGGGTGGTTTGGGTGGTTAAAGTTACTAAATCACGATTTCTCTAAAACTACTAAACGTATTCTAATGAAATTTGATATGTAGCTTCCTCTAGGGCCCTAGGTGCTCGCTAAAAAAGTATTTTAAAAAATTATAAATTTTAGGGGAGGTTTGGGAGTCAAAGTTATTAAAAATCCCCATAAGAAATATATAGTGTAATTTATATTTATTGATATAATATATGTTTTGTTAATATACATTTAACTTTTATTTGTCTAGCCGTGCAAAGCCAGATCGGGCCAGTTATTAGAGTATAAATGTAAAACAGACGCAGTCAAACAGTTTATGTTTATTATTGAATCGTCACCTTATCATTGTAAAGAAGAGATGACGAAAGAGAGGTACAAATTACTGAGAAGAAGTGGAGATAAAGCAAGAAAGCGGGAATAACAATAGTTCAGCTTCATGTTATTTTTCCGCTGCCCACTGATAACCTCTTACTTTAAATATTGTAACAATAATAATAATATCATTTGCAATACATTGTTTCTTATGCATTATTATAACAATAAAATTGATAACAAGGGCGCATTCAAGGGGCACATTGAAGAATTTACAAATGAACAGTGTACCGGTGTATTTTAAATGTATAAATTTAATTCAATTTTAAGACACTTTTACCTGTTTTATAGACGTATTATTTTTGTAAAACGTTATAACAAAAATACATAAATTTACCGTCTTATATTTTTGTGTAATCAAATACATCTGTTTACACTGGTTCTGGTATAATACATATTATGTTCTATATTCATAGAACACGTTTTTTTAGGTATTAGATTGAAGTTGAAATGTAGCAACTAATTTAATACTTATTATAAATAATAATATTGTTAATGAGATAAACACTTCAACCTATTTCTTTTATGGAATTACTTACAGTATATAGAGTATGTTGCATTGGAATTATTTTTTGGTGTATATTTGCCCGTCTCGTCATTTGGATTCCCACTGAAAAAGACAGAACAGTAAATACAAATTGCTTATTATACAATTTCACTATACGGATGTTTATTATATGAGTTTAAGCGGAAGACTAGTTAATTGTTTTTAAACTGAAAACTCTCTATTTCTCAAATAAATAATATAAGGATTTTTTTTTTCAAATCCTAAGGCAAGAGTTTCGAGAAGGTTGAATATATTAAAAATGTAAATACAGGTAAAGTGTTGCGTATTGTCTTTTAAAAGTAATTATTTTGATACCTCGTTGACTTACTTTTCCCGTTAAAATTTTGACTCTTAACGTACAAAAAATGTGTATTACTTTCTACTGAACGTGTTTATTCTCAGAACTGAAAATTTTACCGAAATAGTTGTTATACAAAACAGTATGTACACTTTCCAACAATGTCCAATTTAAGCACTTTTCTTCAAGTTTTGTAAGAATTGATAATTTATTTGGCAATAGGCCTAATAGAATATTACAAAATTTAAAAATACAATGTAAGAGTGAGATGATAAATGTAACACTTAAAATTTAACTATGTCAAATTTAAATATATCTCTAGCGATTTCAAAGTAGTTGTCAAATAAATAAACTTACTTTAGTTATTATATTCTTAAAAATAAATAATACAGTCAGTAAATAATAGTTATTGTTATAAACAAACACATTTTGTTAACTGCTAACATTAGTGGGCTCATTTCACACTATTCAATTTTGACCGTTATACAAAAAACCCGAAAGAACACAAATCACTTGTTGTTTCACACTATTCGGTTTTTGTTAGTTTTTCCTCCACAAATTCTGTGTTTTAGAAATATCTGGTGTGTTGTCATATGACTCGTACAAACATTTTAGGAAAGAAACAAAAATAAAAATCGATTTTTTTTTTAACTATTGAAAATCCCAAAAACGTAATATTAAATATGTCTAAAAGTACCTATTATTTAAGACTTTTTAGGAATGAAAAAATTTAAGCAAACTATACTTTTCAAATTGGCGTAAAAATACAGTAAATTTAAATTCTTGCTTTAAATATCAGTAAAAATATGATCTTTTTTCTAAATGTAACACATGTTTTAGCCTTGTTACTTGGAGCATCAAAAGCTAGCTGTAGTGCTGTACAAATAGAATGTCATTAACTTTTTTTAGCATTTCTATCAAGAAATTTGCCTAACAGCACGGGAATGGCTTGCACAAGTGTAATAAACAAAACTGCATCAATAGCTAACATGATTTGTATCATACTGCATTATGACGTTGTTAATGCACGCGTTAAGTACGTAAAATGACCATTTATTGTAGTCATTCACTAATTTCTCAAAATGTCAGCTGATTCAATAATTTTGAAATACTAGGATCTGAAAGTATTTTATTGTTCTAGGACTAAAAAGTATTGTGAGTAAACAATGAATTGCTGTGCTTTAAAATTACAACAGCTGTAATTTCAATAGTTACAGCTAATTTACAAATGACAGCAGCACTGTCGCGCATCGGGTAGATCGCGTTTAAAATATGTAGAAATTATAAAAATGTATTTTAATAAAGTGTTCGTGTGATTCTAATGCAATATGATAAGAAGTATCGTTCGTAGCTTGTTCCCAAAGTTCTGTTTGGTGCTTGATCATTTTTGTATGTGATCATTGCCTTGCACTTAAAACCATGATCTCGCAAAAAAAAAACATATAATTTAGGTAGTAGTAAATATACTATTAAATATTTAATAAATAAAATAACTAATAATTGCCGAAACTAGGAAACCCTATCGTCTTGAGGGTGACTCAACCAAAACTGTCAAACAAATAAAACCGACTAAAGTGATCATGTACATTTTAGGTTGTAAGCTACTGAACTTGATGTTGCAGTGGATTGCAGCGGCAGTGGACGGCTGCTTCACAGCAAGGAGAAGGTATTTTCTAGTGACAGTGTAATGTAAAAGAGTTAGTAGCTTCTTCTTCAAGCTGCTAAAAGAATTTCACCGTTAGTTCTTTTGACCGTACGGGAGCACACGATACTGTTATGTCTACAAAAAAATAAATCGTTTGTAAATAAGAATTATATAATGCAAATGTTTTTATACATTCACAAAACAATGTCACTTAATTAAATTACACTTACCTTTCCAAATTTTTGACTCCTACTTCGAGGTAGTTTTCGTGAGCCTTATAATACACATCAATGCAATTAAGATTATCAAACTCTGCTGCTTCCGTTTCGTTGACAGGAGCATATCCTATCTCGTACCAACGGCCTTCAATCTTGTTAAACAATAAAAAAAAAATATAATTGACTATGAAATATTTGCACAAATTACGACAGCAATTTTAAATAAGTCAAAATTCAAAGTTATACTTAGTTTCAAATGTCTTCAAAAACAACCGCTTACATTATTTTGGATACATCTGATTAAAACAATTATCAGATGTACGTATTAAAAATATGAAAATGTGATTTCATTCAGCAAATTGGACCCGTCTTTAGAACGGTTACTTTGATTATAATGGTATACAAAATAAGTTAAATGAAAGATATATTCTGCTATAATTATTCACATTTAATTATTAAACGTCTGTAAAGGGAAATAGCGATTTCATAATTACAAAATAAAAATTAGATTTTTGTATTACCCCCAAAACTTCTAACTTTGTTTAGAATTTCAATATTTCAAACTATCATAAAATACATTTTAAGTTATTAAATTAAAATTACTAAAAGGGATTTGCAGCCAACATTTGATACATTAAAAAAATAGCTTCTACAACACTCTAGTATTACAAATTAAAAACCTTTAATGAGCTATTAATTTTTGAGTATTTTTCAAAACAATTAATCTTATTTCAAGGTTCGAAATGATGAGAAAAAGATTTTGCACATATATTTATTAATGGCCTAATTCCAAAAAGTTTTAAAACATTTACTGTATTCCCAAACTTCATGCTTGTCGTGCACGGAAGGTTTCGTATCAGCATTATTACTTTAGTTTATTATTTATATTTAAAAATTAGCACATACACCCTCACAGATATGGATAAATTAATGAAAGGAATATCGGGTAAATACTAAGACATTACACTCAATAAAAAAAATTTCACTTCCGAGTCCCCTGGCCCAAAATGCAGTCAGTTTCGTTCAAATTAATATATGTTTCCCATTTAGGCATGCATACATGATGAGCTAAGCGCTAAAAAAACTCCTGTACTAAAGAGAAAATTCAATTATTTAAAGTATAAAAATAATTTACCCCTTAGAGAAAAATAAGAAATAAATCAATCTGTATTTTTGATATGCATAACAATTATATATTTTTAATGGTAGTTAATATTATTATTATTATTATTAGTTTTTTTTTTTATTTTTAAAGGCGAAAAACCTGGGTGGTTATGATAACGCCCATTCGTATAATGCTCATACGATTTCACACAGGTATAAAATAAACTTTTAACGAGTATCTCCTGTGGTCGAAATTAGACCAATGTTGATGTAAAGTAAAAAAAATATACTTTTTCCCCCTTTTTAATTTATTAAAAGTATTCAAATTCTTAATTCAATTACCATCTCCACTTATCTTAACAATATTACTTTCATTTATTATCAGGGATGACAAAAATAAAATGCCTAAACAAAAATTCATAGTTCAATTACACACCAACACACACAGCAGACCTAAAACTCATCAACAATAACATAACCTAAATCATCTGTTGACAGTCGAGTAAAGTAAATAACTTATTTATTTGAAACTCAATTAGTTTACCAGCTGTTTACAACAAACTATTTCCTATTAATTTAGTTGTAGCATATGATGCGATTTTAAAACTCGGAATAACCAAAATAAAAGTGTAAATCAAATATTTAGCTTCACAGTGACTTAGAACTTGAAATTATCTTTTAAATAAAAAAAGAATCATACAAATCGGGTAAGGATTAACTTTAGGAAGTGAGTGAATGAAAATCAGGATTTTTTTTAAATATATAGATATACACACACTACAGACACTACACAATAAAATAACAAAGATAACAACAATAATTACACAATAACAACTTGTCACAGGGCTGTAAAGGGCGCTGGTAGTTATCAAATGTCACCATTTAGACTCCAGTAAGCGAAATGCAAAATGCATTTTATTTCTTGTACATAAACTAAAACTAATACGTACTTAATTTCGGCTCTCTAGATTGTTGGAAGTTAGTGGAGGTTATATTTATTTCAGAGATAGTAACCCTTAATTTTATCCTCTTTGGCGGTAGTGACAAAAATTTGACAGGTTTACTTTTATATTGTAACATTTATGAATTAAATATACCAAATAAATGTCCTATCTCTAGCTTCAAGGTAAGTGAAACACAGAAGATTTTTTAGGGGTTGTTATAACCGTTTAATACCCTTTAAGGTAAATAATAAAAATTTGGAGGTTATAATCTATATATATAAATGCCAAAACCCACTGACTCACTGACTCACTCATCACGATTTCTCAAAAACTACAGAACGGATTGGAATTAAATTTGGTATGTAGCTTCCTCTAGGGCCATAGGTGCTCACTAAGAAAGGGTTTGAAAAAATTCGAAGTTTTAGTGGGGGTTTGGGGGGATCAAAGTTATTAAAAAATGACTTCTTCAAAACTACCGAATGGATTGGAATGAAATTTGGTATGTAGCTTCCTCTAAGGCCATAGGTGCTCACTAAGAAAGGGTATTAAAAATTTCGAAATTTTAGGAGGGTTTTGGTGGGATCAAAGTTACTAAAATCATAATTTCAGATCTTTTATTATTATGAAAATATTGCTTTTATTATTTAATATCTATATATATAAAAGCCAAATACCACTCACTGACTGAACACTTAAAAAGAATACAATTACGTTGAAAAGACTGAAAATACCAACCACCACGGGCAACGCCGTACGGGTCAGCTAGTATTTTATATATCTCACTAGAACCTACTGTGAATTATTTCGGCTATTTATTCTCATGGGAATTATATGGGTGTTTTTACGGTAATTACCCTATTTCAAGTTTTTAAACGTAAATACCACAATATTGTTGAACTAATTAATCACTATGGCCAAATTGGTTGCTATCTGTCAAGTGGTCTGGTCGTACATAGCTAACACACATCATTGGATTAAACATAAAAACAGAGCTAACTAAAAATCTGAAAATAATTTACTGTAGTCATAACTCAATAAAGGAACTTGTATAATTATTATATTAATATCTAAATTAATATACAATTATATATTTGTTATATCACAAATTTAAAAGTACTACATATTAATTTTAAACTGTTTTTTTTCTTTTCTTTCTGTTTTGTAAAACAATTTTAGCTGTATAAACAAACATGTTTGTATAGTCCTGATTTTATTTACAATAACTTACCTTTTGCAAGTTAATGTTATCCATAGCGACTGATGTTAAACAATCTCGGGCGTTGACGGCACAAGCCAGACCTAAGACTAAAACCCACGCGACACGCATTCTCCTGTAAAAAAAAAACAAATACAAAATTAAACTTATGTCGTTGTAGGAATGTTTTCATAAATTGTGGGGACCGTGGATGCCGATAGGGACAGTTGGTATAATTGTTTCAGTATGGTACTTTTACTTTCTCACTATACTATAGTATAGAGAAAGTATAGTGATGGCAAAAAATCGATGTTGAGATTTTTGTGGAAATATCCGTTTTGGGAACCCCTGAGTCCAAAAAAGTGGTTTTTACAAAATATCCGTCTGCAATTCTGTCTGTATGTATAAAATGCTAGAGAGAAAACTATGAGATTGATTTCGAACAAATTTGCACCAAACACGTCAATTAGGCCTGTATAGATTCACAAAAAAAGGTTTTGAAAAATGTTGACACTTTTCGGCCAAAAATACCACAAAAATCTGTTATTATTGTTATTATTAGCTAAACGAGAATCTTAAAGAAAGATGTGTTTTTTTGCATATAGTAGGGTACATTAAGCAAATTGTATCAAAAAAGTTAGAACTGTTTTTTTTTTATAAAAACATTAAAACTGATTTTTTGGGTGTTTTTGGCCAAAAAAAGGGTTTTTTTCAAAACTTTTTCAAAATCTATACAGGCCTAATTGATTTGTTTGGAGTAAATTTGTTCGAAATCGATCGAATTGTTTTCTCTCTTGCTAATAATAATAATAATAATAATAATAATAATATTTATTAGTTACTTTCCTACTGTATCCCCTCTCCTACCCCACCTACAATTATGAAGTCACAGTGAATCTGTTTAGTAATTTAAATATGTTTGTGAGACAGTATGTGCTAGTTTTTGGTACCTTTTATTATTGCTTGAATTCGATTGAATGTGAAGGGATGAAAGGTGACACTTGTATTGGAAATCAATAAAGTATGTTGTGTGTTTAACATTATAATATCAAAACAGATAAACTAATTTGTGTATACATGCTTTCCAAATTGTAGACATGAACATTTTGCAACTACTCAACCTATTTCATTCAAAATTATTAATTAATCAGTCATAAATAAAGTGTATTGCGAAACGAGGACTAGCAGAGATTGAAAAAGTAAAACGTTTTTGTTAAAATTATCCGTTTGACCTTTTGTTGAGGAAATATATATTGTTAGTAAAAATATAATAATAGTAGCTGAACCGCTGACGTGAGGCAAATAGCCAAGTTTAGTTTATAAATGTTTTTGGATTTTAACCACCTAATTGAGAAATTAGTTTACTTACGAATGCGCTGAGCTGCCTGGGCGTGCAAAATGTATCAGTAGATTCAGATTGCACATCGTCCTTTAGCCCCGGCTCACTCGCTGTTTTGTTCCCCAGATAACAAAAAAAAAACTGGCTTCGGGAATTTGGACTGGAACTTGGGGCCTCGGGCTACCTACTACTTTGTTTCGCTGACAGCAGATCAACTCGGATTAGAAGCTTGAAAAATGTATAACTTAAAACGACCGAAATCTAGCAGTCATTCAAAATTGTTGCTATATTCTTAACATTGGATGTAAACATTTAAATAATATAAACACAAATACTTTATAAAAATGTATGCAAATAGTACTTGTTGTTTTTTTTTTATTCCAACTATCTGTTTTTCGAAAAAAATATAGCAACATTTTTATGTTTATTATTTCTAAATTAATCATTAATACATTGGATATATTTTATATTATTTCCACCCTTTCTAAGTTTCTTTGTTTTAGATGTTTTACACAGTGTTTACTAAACTTAACAATTATTCTCTTTTGTTTTACACCAGAATTCTTTAGCTGTATTTCAACAAGATATATCAGGTAAAATATACATTTACCGTACAACAAAATGTCATATTATCGTAACTTAAATATCGCTTTAATTACAAAATTATCTACCTGAAAAGTATGAGGGCAATTAAAAAATTGCCTAATCCTGGATTTGATTCAGCGTTTCATTTTAACATTTCACATTAAAAATTTACTCAAAGACCCAAAAATCTTGTAATGCAAATTCCTTGTACGTAAAAGCATGTTAACATTTTAAATAATATCTTATGGTTTACATGGTTTTAACACGTATTGACGATAGTGTAAATGAATCATCGAATTAATTTTGCGAACCATGACAGACAAAAGCAACATTACCTAACAAAGTAATGCTTAACAATAATTAAAATGTACATTAATAGTAAAGTTATAGGGAAAACTATAAATGAGTACAATCTAGACGTCAGAAGTGTTTATATTTATTTTGTTTAGCCAAATTAGATTCCATTTTCACTACGTTATTCTCATAAACAAGCTTGGAAATGTTGATCAGTTTAACCTCGGGAAAAACCTAGTTTTACACATGGTAATTAAGTAAATAAATAAGAAAATTTTCATTTAATAAGTTATAATAAAAATCTAAGGTTATTATTTATATTTAATATTACCTGCAGGTACACAGCTGATCAATGTAGGAGGAAAATAAGCACTTTTATTTCATTACCATAAAGTTTTATACAGTCTTACTATCATATGAACTTGAACTATTGACATTAACTAGTATTTAATCTGTTTATATTTTTTCATGGGATAATACCAGTGATTAATCCCTGATAAGTGTTTTATCAATTCCGCAGGTCATTTGCATTGCTGTTTTCCTTATAACAATAAATTTGCAATGCCGTATAGACGGAGAGATAGGTGAGCTAGAGATGCGTGAAAGTACTGTAAATTCTAATAAGCACACCTGCAATTGCTTAGTGGAACTAAAACTAACGTTTACCCTTTAGTTTTAAGTCCCTAGTCTGAGTCGTTTGACGATTTCCACCTAAATTTTACGCAAAAGTAGCCTCTATCGAAATTGCTGCATTTTTATTAAAGACATCAAAACTCTCGGTTACATGTTGATTCAAAGTCCATAGTTTGTAGAGTAATTTTTTAAACAAAAATCAAGTACATCAGGTGTTAGGAATGTCTGTAAATTGTTTAGGTTGTAAAGATAGATGTGATCGAAGAACCTAATCTATGCAAAAATACTATTTTATTAAGATTTCAACAAAAAAAGCCGCCATCTTGGATCCGCCATTTTGAAAGTAACTTTGTTTTTTTAAATGGGAAGGTAGTCATGTAATACATCATTTTACTGTAGATTTTCAAGAGAAAAAAACGGTGAAATTTACTCATCCATATCTTTAATCGATTGAAAACGACCACCAAAAAACAATAAAATCATGTTTTCTGATTTTGCCCACATAACGATAATTGGGAGTAATTTGTGAGTTACCGCCATTTTGATTTTTTCAAAATTGATTTCGAGTTGACCGACCAAATATCATTAAGGGGCATATTGTTTAAAAGCTTATTTAATTCTAAATCCAAAAAGAATAATAATAAATATTTAAAAAATAACAGTAAAGCAAAATGGAACAAAATTGGAAAACACGGTTTCATTGTTTTTGGCCGCCATTTTTAATTGGTTAAAGATATGGATGTGCAAATTTCACAGTTGGTTTTCTCTTGAAAATCTACATCGAAATGATGTATCACATGACCACCTTCCCGTTTAAAAAAAAGTTACATTCAAAATGGCGGATCCAAGATAATTTTTTTGAAATCTTAATAAGTTAGTATTTTCACATAGAGTAGGTTCCTCAGTCACATCTACCTTTAAAATTTCTTTATATACGTAATATTAAACCGTTTCCAGACTTTCCAAATACCTGGTATATATATTAGATATATATATTAGATATATATATTAAATGGCGTTTTTACGATACTTACGTAAAAAAATTAAATTACCATCGAAGGGACATAAAACCAACGAATAATCGGGAGTTATTATGTCCTTAAGGAATTCCGGTTTTGCTTTTAAGTTGGTAATTTCACGCACCTCTGGCCCACCTAGCTCTCCGTCCAGTAAAAAACACACAATTGTAAACCATACTAACTAAATAATCGATGGCTTTGTAAGAATATAGTATTTACAAGGTAATAACTATTCTTTAAATAACTATTTGAAATAATACTGTTTCACGAATCGACCAGTACAACTTTCTAGGTTAGAGCGGTGCATCTAGTGAAACATATAATTTTATGTAATTTATATTAATTTTAAATAGTTGATATTAGTCAAATTGGGTAACTAAATTTAATCGGAATATTTAACATTACATTATTGAAAGACTCAAGAATTGTAAGTAAATATTGTTACATGTTTGATGCAACAAGTTTAACAATTAGGGGTTTTAAGTTGTTTGAAAGTTCGTAATTGTAAATATGAGATTTTCTATGTTAATGTTGGTGCACTACAAGTTTGTGTGGTTATAACTTTAGCAATAATCCAGTATAACTTGTATAAGTAGGTTTATCAAAACTTTTTCTTACCTCTCTTGACGTATATTTCTCAGTACTTTGGGAAAATTTTAATTATATTTATAAATATGTACTTATTAATGTAATATAGCTAAAATCTAAGACACTTTCATGGTTTATTCCGCTGGTAAAACTAGTGAATAAATTTTACACAAACATAGGCCTGAAACTTACCAGCTCTAAGACATTTTGTGTATTTTTTTGTACTTACTAAATAATGTATATCTCTGGTAGGCTTACCGATTGAGTTACATATTTTGCGTTGCAAATCAACGTAAGGACCTAGTTTGTTAAAATAATAACTTTATCCAATAATCTATTTTAAAATGGCGGCCGTTAAACATTTTAAATGACAATAACTCAAGAACGTACATTTTTATTACAAAGTTTTGCAAATCAATAATTGCCAACACTTGTTCCATGTTAAACCCATCATATGAATGGACGCTGATTAACCAATACCCTTTGTTTGACAATTATGCCATTTGGTAGTAAAATTAAATGATATCAAATATGCATGCTTGATATATTTTTTTTTTTAAATGTATGATTTTTTAATTATTCTTGCTTATATTTTTTAAATGGTTGCAATTTTTAAACAAATTATTAATTTGTTTAATTGTTTTTGATAAATTAGGTTATTTAATGTGAACACAGTCGGTACTTTATTTTTTACCTTAAATTAGGTTATTATAATCATGAGTAACGTGAAACATTTCAACTCAATCTATTAACACGTTCTAGAAATATACAATTATTTAGTACTAAAAACAAAACAAAAATATCCATTTTTTGAGTGGAACAAACAATGTAATTTCTCCATTTCTTCGAGGGCCACAATGTATATGTACATATTTTAAAATATTAAGAGGTACATTTAATTACTACCTCATAAAATTTAATTGTTTATTCTAAATCCCAGATATCTAGTTCGCATTTTTTCATTATAGCCTTTGTGTTAGGGCAGATAAATGTGACTGATACAATGTGTTTTATAGCTAACTATACTACAAAAAATTGTGTTTAGGCAAGGTGCACTGCTGAAAAAGGGTCATTTCAATATGTGTCATATCTGCATCCTGTCGGCCTCAAGCGTTGATAGTCTCTCATGAGCCACCAACCGAGATAGATTGTACATTATTGTTTAAATATTTAAAAAAAAAAAAGTGTGTTTATGTACGTTTATACATATCAAATTAAATATACAGTTATTATCTTTTAATTGTTTTTCATTTCATATTGATAAATCGAACGATTTAAAAGATTTTACTATAACAAAATAATCTCATGTTCATAAAATTATATATAGTTTAAAAAACTGTTTAGTTTATTTGATAATTAACACAATTTTTGAATCTATCATTATAATAGGTCATGGCTCACATCATAAATTGCTGTATGAGTTTTCATCTCTTCAATATTTTCACGAGACATGATTTTGAAAAATTTTACAAATAATTTCATGTATATTTGGGGTTAGGACGCGGCTGCAAATGTGCACTGCCTTAACAGGTTGAATACTGTTAGGTATATTTCAAAGTGACGCTCGTCTCACAGTAACCTGCGTCCCTCTGGAAAGATATCGGGAGTGACGCTGGAGTCAGATAGGTATCTGCGTCACGTCATAAGTTCCTATGTACTTTATCGTGTCCGACTGAAAGAGTTCCGCGTCCTTTTGCAGCAAGTGTGCACCGGGGCTTATTACGATTTGGGAAACGACAATCTTTGTTGTTGTTGTAATTGTTGCTTACTTTGTGTTACAGTTCTAAATGTTAGTGACAATAAAAGGAAATGGCGTTTGTGAATACTATAATTAAGGTAAACAGTTTTTCAAATTATTTAATTTTATTTGTTAAAAAAACATTTGTATTTGTTTTTCTGGCTAACATAACTTAAGGGTACATAATGTTACATAATAAATAACGTGTAGTATAAGTTGAATTTGCATAGATAGCATATATTTAAACATTTCTGGACCTGTATTATAAAATAAATTTGGTTCTTCCCCACATTTTAGATCATCTTAAATTACGTTAACATCTTTCAGTATCCAACAAGTTTGTATGTACAAATAATGGTTCCTTTTTTTTTATTACGTCAAAAAATAATTAATATGAATATGAAATAAAAGGTTTCGGCGAAATTATGTCACCATCTTCATATCTTTTCAAATTTAAAATTTGCCTACATTCCATGAACGGGAAAGGTTTTTTACTTTTTAAAATACTGAGGAACAATAATTCACTCCTTTTAAAAGTTTTACACCGGCACATATATAAAAGTATACAACTCTAAGAAAGATTCAAGACTTGTCAGTTTAAATTTTCTGAGCCTTTAATCTAATCCACTAGAGTTGCCTATACTCGACACTATAGATCAAGCGATTTAATTAGTATTGTACATGTTTAAATTTAAAAAAAAATAATAGAAACGTAGGAAGTATGATAAGTATCTGCACAAATGAAGAATGCAAAACTACAGAAGTAAATGTCAATAATTAACAAACAAAAAACATTAAACAAGTTTGAATTAGCAGTGTGTAATATTCTTGTCAAGAGTATAGAACCGGGACAACTGTTATTCATTATTATATTTTTATGATCGTTAATAAATTAATAAGTTTATTTGGTTTCCAGTTTATTTCATATATATATTTATTTGAATCTTCCCTATTTGTTTTATATTACTAACTGTTATATGTCTAGTTCAAAATGTATTATTTTATTTTGTCGATGCATATTTTGATTCAATTAGGTATTATTCTATTACACTGTTTATGTCTATAAATTTTACAAAATACTTGAATATGGGTTAAAACATTTGTTGTTGTTGTTAAAAACCGTACATATAACACTGCAACGTCAATTTAAATAAATAGGATACAAAGTAAAACGTAAATAAACAATAATAAACCTAAATAATGAAAACGTACGACAGAAAATTAAAAAGCTTGTAGAAATAAATAATACAGAAGTAAAATATTGTGAACATTAGTTTTAATATAATTTAGCATTCTGCAAAAATGTTAATAATGTAAGAACATAAAATACTTTTAATTTACTGAAACAAATATATGCGTGGACAAATTAAATACTGTTTCCTCAAAATTTAATTCTTGGTGAACTAATATGTACCAACATAACCGTAAAAATATCACCGCTCTTATTTAATAAACTCACATACCATTCTAATTTATTATATGTTTGATTTATTTACAAATCCTTTACTACTATTTTATTAAAAAATAAGTAAAAAAATAACTCCATAATTTACTCAAAAGTATTTTATGTAATTGTATACTTTACTGTCCTCAATTGTACTTTCAATTATTTTCTATCATTGTTCCTAAAACTTAGATGCGTGTACGTTTTTGTAAACAATTATATTTTTTATAAATCTTTATTTGCGCTAATTGGACGCATTAAATAGGCAATCATTCGATTTTTACATAAATCAATTTTTATTTATGTAATAGAATAACATTTATTCTAAACGTGTTTCTTTTTTAATAAACCAAGACAATTACTAAATTTTACGAAATTTACAAACACTATTTCAATTAACTAAATTTAAAACAATATTCAGTATGTTCAAAAAGTCAATTAACCCCTGAAATATTATTTATGTTTTGTTACGGAAAATAAGTTAAGAAAACTTTGTATACATATTTTGTTGAATAACAGGATTATTTTTTTACATAACACTATTATTTTTGGAGGCTTAGGGTGGGGGAAGTTGGTTAACAATGTAAAACATTTACTTAGGTCATGTAATACACCATTTTAAAGCTTATTAAAAGAAAAACAGAATGGAGAAAACTAGAACTTATTATGTTGTTCGTTTCAAAGTAATGGACAATCAAAGTTTTGGAAAATAATATTAGTGTAATAACATCAAAGCAAGTTTATAATTTGTTATTATTAATAATAACTAGTTTGTTGAGGGTACACTTAAAAATTTTTTATTTCATCAATGTTTTCAATTATTTCCAAATCAATCAAAAAATCTAACCAAGACATCATAGCATTTCAGTTACATTAATTTAAAAGAGATAATGTTTCAATTATTTAAACCAAGCTTTTCAATTCAATATTAAATTACCTATCTTTACGTTCGAAATTGTTGTAACACTCCTCCGCTCTCCCCCTCCAAAGCTCCCGAAATCATAGTAAGTCAGACATGTCAAAAAAATGTGTCATGTTATGGAACACAAGATTTACTCTACTAAGTTTTGTTTACTTATTTCCAGTTACAAAAAATAAAGAAGAGGTTAAAGGGACTGCATTAACAATCTGTATAATGAATTACTCTAAAAATTAAATCAGTACTATGCATTTTGTATAAAGTCCTACATTAGCGGCCGCAGATCTCATTTCAATTCCAAATAGCTTCATCTGCATATATTTAAATACATTTATTGCATTAGATTTGAAGAAAAATGTTTCTCTTAATGACAATTTCTTCAGAGAACTTTCAGTCGTTTATTTTATTGGTGTTAAATAAGTAGCATTGTCACGACATAATCACGGAATTTAGTCAGAAATTTTATTTTCTGTAAACACTAGCATGTAATAAATATTACTAGATAACTTATTACAGTACAATCACATTATGTGAACATACCAATAAAGGAATTGCAAATTATGTACTACAGTAGCAGGTGTATTCGTGGCTTAGCTCCCAGATAAAAATAAATGGAATATAGGTTAATTATTGATAGTTCACTGAGTTTCATCCAAATCGTGTGTACAATTTAGGCTTAAATAAATGCTCAGCTAAAAAAGCATATAAAACACGATTTCTGCCAGTTTGTTTGAGATGCATATTACGTCAATGAGTACATCAAATCTTAAATATTTTCTACTAACAATAATTTATACCTTTGACTGTAGTATATCTTTTTTTTCTAATTAACTTAACTTGAAAAGTGAAATAAAAACTATTTTATTTTGGAAGAACAAAAGAAATCAATGATTATTACTATGTAACAATACCATTTAATGAAAATACCCATGGCATAATAGCTCATTTAACATGAAAAGTCTTATTCTCGGGGCTGGTATATGTGAGCAACGATATTCAATAAAATATTAATAATAAAAAAAATTTGAAAAAGTTCAGTTATAGTCTGGCAAGTTTTAGGTTAATGTTACACTGAAATAGGATTAGTAATATCTCACCACACTTTACATAATCTTCAATAACTTCGATCTTTTTTTCTATCGAGGTTTTCTCCTTACAGGTTATGTCACGTTTCAAGTTTTCCTGAATATTCTCGTACCTTCTGGAAAATTCTATAACAATTATTCTCGTCTATTTTGTCTGAAATTAAACATTCTATAACATTCTGGGAACTTCAAGACAGCACTATCCAACATTCTTAAGCATCAAGAACATTCTATCCTGAATATTCTAGAATTTTTTTACATTCTGAAAATTTCTAAAACATTTAGGAACATTCTGACCAATCTTAGACGTTTTACACTTCTGGCACAAGATTCCCAGCTGATTTACCGATTTGTTATTGGTGTTGTGCCCTCTGTTAACACCCATATAGACGAACCCAACCTCGGAAGTTCCAAAACAAAACCTTCTCCGTGGTTGGTGGTTGGTCGATGGAGCTGCGGGTATCGGTTGTGGAGTTACGCAAGAAGAGACTACGCTTACATGTATTATACACAGAGTCCCTTCAACCCCCTCATTATTTTTGCTAATGAAAATATGTTAACAAAATTATTTATAAATCTTGTGTTGCATAAAAGGACACATCTTTTAACATATCTGAAGCTCTATTATTTTGGGGGCGTAGGAGAGTAAGCGGTTATAAATTTCAAATATATAGGTATTTAATACACCATTGAAAAGCTTATTAAAAGAGAAACACAATGGCACAAACTAGAGCTTAATATATTATTTCGTTTCAAAGTAATGGACTATCAAAGTTCTGGAAAATAACATACAACCTACTTATTCCTAATATTAACAAATCAATAACCTGCTTTGATGTTATGATAACAATATCATTTTCCAGAACTTTGTCCATTACTTTGAAATAAGCAAGATACTAAGCTTCAATTTGCACCTTTATGCTTCTCTTTTAATAAACCTTTTAATGGTGTATTATATGATCTTCCTTTATATTAGAAATTGTTTACCCCCTACCACCCTCAAACCCCCCTAAATCATAGAGTGTCAGATATATAAAAAAAGTGTGTCCTGTTATGCAACACAAGATATATACAAAGTTTTGTTAACTTATTTTCAATAACAAAAATAAAAAGGGGTTAACGAGACTTTATGAACACTCTGCATAATGATTTTAAATTTTAAATTCATATTGTTTTTAAATCGACATTAAACTCATTATGTATTATTTGTTTATACAATATTTATCCTTAATCAATACCTGTAGAATTCAGGAAAAATATTTTAGAACAAATCAAATATTAGGATTTTTTTATGACTTCATACCTCATTTTTATTTGACTCAAACAGCTATTTCTGTTATTATCTTCTAATAGAACCGTATTCCTAAGTCAGCAAAGAAGTTGATTTTCTTAATCGCTGTAGAAACTTTACTCTTACAATATAAGAGAGTAGCCCACAAAGACAATATTTTATTAACTTTTACTTTTCCTATGAAAATACTTAATACTAGGAAAATTAAAAATGTACAGCCACTATTTTAAGGAGAATCTCACATGCATTAAGCATTATCTGTTAGATTTAAACACTTTGAAAAGTGCAATGCCATATTTTGGACTTTCACAACCCTAATTTTAATTATTTATTTGGTAACTGGTATCGACATCTGTAATGTCATTGTCAGATCATTTAACACAGTCACATTAATAAATATACGCAGCACGCGGTAAAACACACACAAAAACAACACTTTTACTAGTTTTTCACATTATCATGAACTATCAGTGGCGTGGCAAGCGGGTGGAAGGGATGGCCGCCGCCAGAGGCGCCTGAGGATGGGAAATGCAGCCCCGACGGTTTCGCTTATCACCTTCTGATTTTGATACTAAGAACATTGAAAAAAATACTCAAAAACATAGATGGAGATAAAATAACAATTAAGATACATGGTTACACTGGCTACAAGTTGGTCTTAAACTAGGATACAAGTTGAAAGTAAAAAGATTTCTTGAATTTGTATAAAATCTTTTGACGAATATTGCGACACTCTTGATTGAACATGAAGAAGTAAGAAAATTGGACTTAGATGTGCTAATCAATGATTTAGCTCAGTTCAAGCCAGAAAAGTAACATTTAAGTCTTTTGTTGTCTTACGTTGTCTTGGCAAGATGTGAAGGTTTTTTCCTGTCAACTACAAGTTTATTAAGTTTCTGCAGCTGCTCTGCGATGTATAACATTCTACATTTAATGTGTTTTTCCAAATAAATAATAAAGTTGAGCTAACTTTGACTAAGATAAATTAGAAACCGTAATTTTTATGTATGATTGAATAAATGTAATTTTTCAAACCAAATTAATCCTTTTTTATTAGTTTTTTCTAATCAATGGTCTTTTTAGAGTGTAAAGCCAAAACCATTGTTACAGTAGGCCTAGACATTTAAAAATAGTCTGTTTACGCATTCTATTTAAATTTGTACAATTAAATTGCATTGTCGTTAAGTCATATTGATTAACTGTAATTATGCTTATATTGTGGAAATAAGTCTGATTTGATTACACAATTCTCTATTTTTTATAAACAAAATCTGCAAACGATTCTCAAATGAAAATTGACATGCCAAGAACCATATTTAGAATTTAACCCTTATACTGTAAAGTTTTTAACACAATAAAAATGTTTTCCAATTAATCCATTTGATAATAAAAATCGGTTTGAGACTAGATTTAATTTTTTTAAGTTACTAAACCCTCCCCCTCTTTTTATCAAATAGGGGGAGAACCTTCCAAGTCTGGCCAGGGGCGCCAGTCACCTTAACATCGCCACTGTGAACCATATATCACTATGCATAGTTCACTGTGGAGAGTCAGGTGTGCACTACTTTGAAATGGTCCCCACTCAAAATGTTTAAGTTTATCAAATCAGAATGAGCCATCGGTGTTTGTAAAGAGATAACTGTACTTTATTCGAACTGTTGTATATGTTATTATTCAAAACAAATTCCTGTTGTATTATTACTTAACCATACTTTTAACCATTACAAATACGAATTAATTGTGAAGGACCAAAATAAGTTAATAAACTTTTGATATGTTATACAATCCTAGATGTACTAAAAAGTTAGACTTTATTTATCGAATTAAATGAATAAACGTAAACTGTATTACGTCAACTTAATCGTCTTAAACGTCAAACTTAATCATTAATAACCGATAGTAAGAATAATCAATAATAATTATTGATCAATAAGAATCATGAAAACTGCTGTGTTGAAATCAAAATTGACAATATGACGTAAAATACACGAACACTTTATCTCTCTTGGAGCCAGTGTTTGTTTTGTTCATACTAAAACACGAGCTTATCCGTACTGCGATACACTCAGATACCCTTGCAGGCCAACTGCAGATTATTCCTAGTATTAATTTTTATTATTTTATAAAATTTATTTGTGGTTAGTAGTTTTTTTCTGTTGTATTTGTTTTGCTTTCATTAATTGTTTTGTTTAAACATTATAAAGATATTCGTTTTCAAAATAAGTAAATTATTATGAAAAGTGTCTCATTAATATTGTATTCACTGAACAAAATATAAATAATCTTCAGTCAGTCGCATACAGTCTGCATTTATTTGGGACATCTTTTACATTTCAGACTTGATTTAGTGTCTGGTAGGCGGTAAGCTATTTATTATTTGGATTTTTTCACAATTGAACATGTTTTGTTTGTGAATTTGCTTTAAAATTTAAATTCAACATTTAATTTAATGTCACTAAGATTAATTTAAGTAACATTGTATGTGTGTCATTTACAAATAAATCAGTAGCTATTTATTTGTTTCCTTTACAGATCCATTAACTGCATGGTATTTGTTTCCTTTCCAATTCTATCAGTTAGATTTAATTTGTGTTCTTAACAAATCCATCAATAAGATTGTATTACGTGTGCCCTTTAAAAATACACTATTAAATTCTATTTGTGTTCTTTAAAAACCCATCAGTAAGTTTGTATTTGTGTTCTCTACAAACCAATCAATTAGATTGTATTAATATCCTTTACAAATCCATTATTAATATTTTATGTATGTCCCTTACAAACTTATCAATTAGATTGTATTTGTGTCCTTTACAAACATTTTTTTTTTGTGAAGCACAATAAAATTTTATAAAACAAAGAAATACAAAACGTTAGCACTCTTGTGGTCATCCCTAGGAAACATCAGTAACTTGATAGTTGAAGCCTCTTAAAAAAATATATATTTTCTAAACGTAATCCATGTTAGAAATAAGTAGGTTTTAGAAAATACTAGTTAAAACAAAAAATTGTAATTCGATCAATTTTTTATAACTACATTTAAAAAATTAAAATACTATCTAAAAATCATTCAAAGACTATTTATTTGAACACTATTTTTCCAACTTTGTTTAAGTAGCGTAGGCCTACACCTAGAAACTCAGATGAATTATTGGTACCGTACTATATTTATTTAAAGTTTATTTTTAGTAAAATGTGTTACATTCAACCTCAAACACCTACTTATTCATAATGTTAACAAATTAATAGCTTTCATTTATTTTTTAATAATAATATAATTTCCCTAAACTTTCATTGTCCATTACTTTGAAACTAAGCAAGATACTAAGCTCTAGTTTGCGCCAATCTGTTTCTCTTTACAATGGTGTATTACATAACCTACTACCTTTACATTTGAATTTGTTAACTCCTCTTCCCCCTTTTACGCCCACAACAATTATAGAGGGTCAGATATAGCAAATAAAATGTCCTCTTATGCAACATAAGAAAATATAAAACTTTTGTTAACTTATTTTAAGTAACAAAAATAGTGTAGGGTTTTAAAATGACATCAATATATTTCGTATTGTTTCCAGTTCATTCATTAATTTCCTTTTCGCAGTAATAAAGTATTAAAATGTATACTTTAAAAAGAGTTTCAAAAAGATCATATGCCAAACCAAAGCTATGTCAGCGGAAAATTTCAACTAAATATACCGAACATGTTATTGTAAATAACAACAACTACTATGTAACCTAAAAAAACATGGAAGGAAATGTATAAACACAACTGTAAAGATTTGTTAAAAACCATTAATTATTTAAACAAAACGTAACCAGCCAGCGCACAGATAGCTTATTTTTAACCAACTTGAATAACGTTTACTAGCGATGATCAATGTGAGACTTTATATAAAATAAATTGTAATAAAACATTCCTCTATTTTGTAAACTAATTAAGTTAATCTCATGAATGCATAGATAATCGTTGACTGAAATTCGATCATGAAAATTGGATTATTATTCCGCCATTACATTTATCCTATAATGTTATCAATTTACTTGGTTAATATGTGACCTAATTTATTTATAGTTCAGATCATTTGTGGTGCTGGATTTATATTTACACCGATTTAAACTGAATTTAGTTCTAATTATATGTTGATTAGTAATAATTATTTCCATGCCAGTCTTTCAAAATTAGAGACAGGGATTCGCCTTGGTATTGACTAATTAAATCAAACGGAGTAATTAGTTAAGGCTGCTACAAATATGTTTTATTTTATTCTATGGATAAAGTTAAAATAAATATTACTATACTTGGGTACTTTAGTCACACGTAGCCGGATAACTTATTAGAAGAAAATAGAAACTGATTGAATTGAATTATCTGACTTAATAAATTTTAGTTTGAATTGGTAGTAACAAATAGACTCGTGTAACTGAGATGATCGGCTCACTTCGACTGACCCGAATGAAGTTTCAGATAGTCACAAGTATACAAGTCCACTAACTGAAGAGCTCACCGGTTTTCCCGCTTCACATCCTGTGTACCGTGAAACGTAAAGATTCTAGTTCAGAAGTACACCAATTGAAAAACTCATAGGTACACAAGACATGACCATGTGACACGTAAAATTGAAAGAGTTGTTCCTTAAACCTCTCACTAGGTAGTCGTTGACAGGGATTTACTTTATATATCCATGCTGTAAAGAAAGATCAAAGTACTGACTAAGCAAAGCAATAGTCACACTATGCTTATCCAATCTTTCTGACCTTGAAGCAATATTTACAACCTAAATGATACAGTTTACAAAATAAACAAATTATTATTATTTCAGCATACACTTTTTAAACTATAAATGAATTTGGACGTAAGTGATTAATATAACAATTACTAAACCACAAATAAAATGAATAGATTGGATTATTTTAAACTTATTCCTTTAGAAATAATAGTTTATTGTAAGCTTTGTCAAAGCTAAATGCAAGTATTATTTTATTTTATCCCTTATGGTAGTGTTAGATTTATAATCAAAGCAACATTTATTTTTCTATAAAATAAGTACAATGTATTATATTTGTAATGAGAAGATACTACAAAGTTAGAAATGCAATAACTTATAATAAAATTGTTACTAAAAAAAATTACAATTTGGCACCTTAGTGGTTAATACCAGAACCAATTGACCGAGTTAAAACAGTAGTAGTGTCAGATTTTATTAAAGAGACATTATTTTTTAGCATGGTACAAAGGTAGTATTACGTAATACGCACACAGTTAACACATAGTAAAATCTGCATAAAACTTAGTTATTGTGTTATCTGTTTCCCGCAGTTAAATTTGAACATTTCTCGCAGAATTTTACCATGACAATCTGTTTATTTATGATAAAATGTAAGGAAATTCCATTTTGTATTATCAATATTTATTAAAAACAAAATGTGAATACAAAACAACTAGAAAGTGACAATAGAAATCAATTAAAATAATGAGAAAGAATAAAATATGTTAACTCACAAATGGTTCCAAACAGTTTGAATAGTGCTTGTTTTAACCAAGGTATAAATACACAATTTCAGACATACGCAGTTACAATTAATTTGAAGGCACTCATGTTCTTGAACAAACACCTGCATACATGCACTTGAATGATTTATACAGTAATATTATAGCTGAAAGCTACAGGCTCAATTGAGTCGTGGTTGCTTTAACACATTCTATAATTATTTCTTTACGATTGTAACAGCATTTTCTAAACTTTTATTTGTTATTTTTCACTAATATATAAAGACAAAACCCTTACTTACACGTACTGCAAGGTTTGCAAGATGTGTGAGGTTAAGACCTTAAAATATTTACTTATGAAATGCAGTATTTACACGAGTTAGGTAAACATACGTTACTACAAATGTTACGTACAAGTCTACGGATACATGTAGTAAATAATATCCACAAATACACATTTTATTTACTCTGTTTTATCTGAATTTGAGAAAGTATAACAAATTTTAAATTCTTGGAAACAAACTATGTTTATTTAGAGTAAACATTGAAGATTCGGTTTAGAACGTACCACAGGTCTGAATGAAGTAAAATGTTGTTATGTAAGAGGAGTGTTAGATATAAAAACTTCAACAACAAAAGCATTGGTTGTACAAAAAACATATATTGTGACTAGAGTTCTTCGTAATTGATACCTTCATTTTTAGACACATTATTGTTGGATGAAATATAAATGTAAGATAATTTATATAATTTTCAGTCTGTAAACACTGAACAACACAGTCTGTAAACATTTCAGTTTGACAACACTGAAAACAAACTTTAAGTAAATGAAATCTTATGAAAAGTGTAAGATGGTTTACCTGGTTTTGGTAAACGATGTTTGCAACCAAAACAGTGTTAAATTAAAAGTTTAATTTAATTGATACTAATGAGGTATTCAATTTTAGGCAGTGGTATTGGTTCTAGAAAATAAAGTCAGCTGATAAAATTATTAACTAAAGAAAAAAAACATACAAAAGCATTGTCAAAACTGACATAAGACTAACCTCTTACACTGGTTAAATGTTTATATTGAGTGGAATACTGAAACTAATTGTTTTAACTATTAGTAGACACACCTTGTAATATAGGATAGACAATTTAAGACACAATATAAATTGTACGACTTATTCAATAGAATGCATAAAATCCTATTACTCTAAATGAACAATTATTGTATCTGTCTTTCCATCTTTGTATCTCGAAAACGGCTACAACGAATTTAAAGAAATTTTGTATTCAGGTGTAGTTTTGATTTTTAAGTACACCCATATAGTCGTATTTCGTGTAAAAACGCAACTTTTTAGAAAATCTGATTTAAAAGTTGAACAATTTTAACACAGGGTCTTTTGGTTTGTCATGTTGGTTACAAAATAACAACGAAATAAGTGGAATAGAACTGAGATTGAGTATTGTTTAAAATTAGCTGTTCATTGGATAGTTTTTAATTACTCTGAAAAAAAAACAAGCTAATATATACTGTTTTAGCACGTTTGAATTAGAATAAATTGGGCCTGATATAACAATTTATTTTGTCAAAAAAAGGTAAACTTGGAAACAGTGTATAAATATAAGCCTGGCTCATTTCTGAAACTTGGCATTGAGGTTATGTTAATCATACAATAATTTTGACTATATTTAGGCCTGGTTTCAAAACTTTAATTTACAGAAGATAGTAGAACTAGGACTAAAATCGTAATGAAAGCCTCTCACTTTTCTAAAGCATGTATTTGAGGTATGTATTGAGGTATAATTAATCTTGCAATTACTGTTAATATATTTAGCCTAAGCCTGGTTCCATAATTTTAGTTGTCAGAAGATATTAAAACTAGGACTAAAATCGTAGTGAAAGCTTTTCAGTTTTTTAAAGCATTTATTTGTGGTTATAATTAATCTTGCAATTACTGTTAATATATTTAGGTTTTATTTCAACATAAACAACAACAAAACTAATCGAGCAGGGCTCAGTAACCTGGTACTATAATTATCATATTGTGTCTGTTGAATAAAAAATAAGCAAAAGCTATAACTTAAAAGTTCAAGTCATTACTTAACATCGTGTGAATAAAAATAAGCAATAGCTAATACTAAAAGCTTTGTCTAATAATGTTAAGCTTTGACTAGTTTTCCTAGCTAAAGCTTAAAATAAAGTGAATAAAATGTAGCTAAAGCTAAAATTATTAAGTGCAAGCTTGTATAAATTTCAGTATGCCAACCTGGTGACTAAAGGTGTTATCATGACTTTTAAAATGGCTGCACTAATGCCAATTCGAGCAAAAAAAAAAAGAAAAAAAAACAATACAGGGGTTTTAAATGGATATCAATATCTACTTGGACAGCAGCGAAGAGAAGAATTGAAAAATGTAATATTTAGTCTACAGAATAGGCCACATTTTTAGCACTATTAACTTTTACTAGGCCTATGTAGTATCTTATTTGATTTTAACAATTCAATAAACATTTCTTGTTTATTTAAATTTTCATTTTTTGTGTTGTTTTCTTCATCGGAAGAGCTAAAGCCTGAAGAGTTATCCATTTTTAACTAGCCTATTTAATAATATCTAATAACTTCAATCCTCAAACTGCAACAGCTGTTTTCAATTATTTAAAACTACAAAATATGACAGTTTTTAATTTTTGGGTAAAATTTTCCAGCTTTTGATAACTAGCCTTAGAAAAAGGTTATTCACTTCACTTTCAACAAGTGCTAAGACTAAAAGCTTTGACCTAATAGCGAAAGCTAAAGCTAAAACTAAATGCTAACAGTTTTTGCTTGATTTTTATTCAACCGACCCATTGTTTATAAAATATTTAGAAAAGCAATAACTATAACTAAGAGCTAAATATGCTGTTTAAGATATTGTTAAAAATGAGAAAAATTCTTAGAAACATTTAATGGTAACACTGCCCAGATATAATAACATTGCAAAATGTGTTGGCATGAAATAACAATTACTGCACTGTTTATGAATTTTTCATTACCATTAAATCATACCTTCATACCTCTAAAACTCATCAACATAAAGTTTACTTATTAGAATAAAGGAATACTTTAAGACCAAACAATCAAATGTTAGTAAACAGAACCAAATAAGATATTTGTTAGTTTTAAATTATTATAATTTTAGTGAAAGAGGTGACATATGTTGAATTTAAAATGTATTTGTACCTTGTGTAGACTGTAGAATATATTATAAATCTGAAAAATACGCATTTCGTCTACATCTATATCGAAAATTTCACTGAAATTTTAATTTTAATCTGATAGGATTTAAAAATACATTCTTATACATTTAACATTTCCAGTGATATGTGTTTGAGAACCATTTCTAAATT
>JAGFPH010003204.1:145837-160262 GCA_018207615.1 Philaenus spumarius | reverse complement strand
ATGTAATAATTATGTATGTATCATAGTCTGTCAAGGTTTGTCTCGAATCATTTTAAATAAGGGATAAATAGGTTGTTCTATTTAATCAACTCGAGAATTATTTTAATGATAAAATGTAAAAACTCTGTGAACTTAGTAAAGTCATAATTTGTATTAAATATCTTGATAAATTAACTAAAGTTTGGTGAAGAAACTAATTTAGGTTATGTATGTCTGTTAACAGTATCCTGACATGTTGAGTAGGCCATGGGCACCCATATGATATTTTCTGGGGGGGGGGGGGCTAGACGCATAGTGCATTCCACGCCAATCCCCGTATTGTGAGTATTTTCAATACACAGTGAATTGCAGCTCATGCTTGAACTCTAGTAAAAAATAAAATAAGTATTTGTAAAATCAAACGGCACATAGCGTTTAAAACATATTTTACTGCTAATCTCTTTAAAGAAAAATTCCTGACTACAATTAATAATATATATATTTTCCTTTCCCTGGGAGCTAGGGGTTGGCTGTGGCCCCCTCTGCTCATAGGTATGGGCGCCCTTGGAGTAGGCAGATGTAACGATTTATATAATTGAGCGGAGCGAGCGAAGCTCTTATACTACACTCTGGCTTTTAATTTCCACATACTCCTCCTGAACGGCTGAAGCGATCCGCACGAAATTTTTGGTACGGTCGAAGTAACCAACTATGGGAAGGTATAAATCTGAAATGGTCCAAATCGGGCGTCAGAGTTTTGCCCTATGGCCCTTTAAAGTTACAATGTTATTTTAATAGAAGAAAATTGTATTTGTTTTATTTACTGTGTGTTGATTATACAGCTGTTAAAAGGATCATATCTAACTTCAGACCACGGTATATAGAATACTAACGGTAGGGTTAACTCGTGACGTCATCGGTGCCCACTTTCTCATAACTTCTCATTTAGCCTTATGTAAAATTTGAATAACTTTAAAAGTATTCAACCGATTTTAATAAAATTTTAACCACACATAGAAACATATCTTTAATAATAATATAAAAAAATCAGATTGTTACAACAAATTTTAATACCTTTACTGATTAGGCCTATAAAAATTACTTTCCGATATCTTTATTCTGTGAAAAATTGTTTGTTCATGTCTTCAGTAAAAATTGAATAACTTTAAAAATATTTAACCGATTTTAATAAAATTTGAACCACATATAGAAAACATATCTATCATAACAATTAAAACAAATCAGATTGTAACAACAAGTTTTAATACCTTTACTGATTAGGCCTATAAAAATTAGTATTTCAAATTCGACAAATGGCGAACAATATTTTTTTTTTATTATTTGACATGTATTTTAATTTTGTATTAAGTTATGAATATAATAAGTTATAGAGAATTTTATACTGAACCCAAATCTTTTTTAATATTTAAAATCGAATATATGTATCATATGATATGTACATTTTAAAAATGTATCGTAAAATTTTGTTTACAAAGTATATACGTTTTCGATACTAAAAATTTAATAATAATAATTTATAAATAAATTACGACTGCAATCGATAATAAACTGCTGAGTTTCATTTCTCTTAGCAGTGGGCACCGATGACGTCAAGAGTAGATGCGCGTGAATCCTACCGTCAGTATATTCTATATACCGTGATTCAGACTGTTACTATCAGCTGTTTGTAAATAGGTACTGTAGTTTTCGGTGCAATTGTTGTTTTGTTTAAGTCAGTGGTTTGTTTACCTTAAATAATTAATTATAACAAATGTTTTCAAACTAATAATAACTGTGCATATCACGTTATAGCCAAAACAAATAATGCACTTATAAACACAACTGTGATTTGTAACATCTGCCTGTTTATTGCGACTTATCACACCAAGCCCAAATTGTTAGGTTGTTATACAGTACTGATATTAGTGTAACCTAACCTCTTAGGCCTAGACTCATAGGTTCATGTGTGTAGTTAAACAATTGTATAACAATTTTGTTTATGTTTGTAAATTCAATAGTTTTTTGTGCAATTGTTTATTTGTTTAAGTCAGTGGTTTGTTTACATTAAATAATTAATTGTAACAAATGTATGTGTTATGTGTTTGTTCTTACGTAAATGCCACGTTTACGCAGAGGAGGCGCCAATCTTGGTCGACGCACCGTTGATGCATCCCGCCATAATCGACAGGAGACTATTGTACATACAACTGATGAAGAGTATGCTCAGAGGTTTAGGCAGAATTTGGAAGCACTCGCGTACCGACAATGCACAGTCTGTAGACGCTTGAACATAGTGAGCACTGACAACTATATTTGTACCTTATGCTTGAAAAATCCTGTAAAATTATCTTCGGCCAATAACATGCAACCGTCGATCATTCCTACAGAACTCCAGCATCTCTCAATGATTGAGCAAATGCTAATCGCTCGCATCCACCATGTCATGCGCGTATATCAGTTCAAAGCATGTGGATCCTTTGGTCAATATCACTATAAAGGACATGTAATAAACGTTGAACAAGATATAACTGATATTGCAACTTCGCTGTCAATCGCGCTTTCATCGCTTGGGATTGTTATCGTACGCCGCGCTGGTGTCACAGGTTATTCTGATTTCCGCGTAAGGAAACAAAAGGTCCTTCGAGCACTTCGCTGGCTCCAAACGCATAATCAATATTACGCTGATGTTCATATCGATGAGTCTCTGCCTTTGTATGATAATGTCGCTGATCAATTAAGATGTATTGAACAAGGAGGTTTATCCGATGAATCGTTCGACAAGATCATATTGAAGAATCAGCAGTTCCGCTAGCACCGAGACAAAGTCAAGAATCTATTATAGTAAACCAAATCAAATGGCCAAGAGCTTCGCCTATGCCAATCAACGAGTTTACACATACCGGCTATATTCCACAAGCATTCCCACATTTGTTTCCAAACGGTGCTACAGATTTCCTAGACCTAACACGGAGCATTAAGGTATCATTTCGAGAGTGGTGTGAGTTTCTTATGAGATGTGAAGACAAGCGGTCTTCTCAAGATCCTCGATTCCGAGTTTTCAGTCTGAATACAATGCAAAGACACGATGCCTGTCGGCAGAGTGCTATCTTCACTAAGAAAAATGACTTCTCTGGTAATGTCCAACAATTAGCGGTCGAATTTAACCGAAACCCGTCGATAGTAAAACATTTGCTTACATGGGGTTCCAAAATCCGTTGTACGCTATCGCTCAGGTACCAACGGCGTTTAGAGCTACAGTCAATGATCTATCAGCTGGGCCTGCCAACGTTATTCCTTACGTTTAAGCGCTGAAGACCTCTGGTGGAATTGATTGGTGAGACTTTTCGGTATATCTGCCGAAGAATTAAATCTACTTACTGAGAAAAAAGCAAGCCAACTGATGCAAGAAAAACTTAGCGAAAACCCACTTATTGCGGACGAGTACTTCTCGAAGCGTGTTTGCATTTTCATGGACATATTGAAGGAAAAATTGAACATTACTGATTTTTGGTGGCGTTTTGAATACCAACATCGTGGAAGTCCTCACGTTCATGCTGTTCTTGGGCTTGAAAATGCGCCAGATGTCCGTATGTTCGACTCTGATGTTCGTCAATCGATGATTTAGCAACTTATAAAGCTTATTATGATGCCATCGTATCAGCGTACAATCCTGGAAAAGACGTACCACGAGCTGAAAAGTATTCTTCAAGTGTTTGGGCGACTGATGTAGTAGTACTCAGAGATCCAACAGATGTCGCACAACTATTAAACAGTACAGCGTCACACTCAACAGAGTGTTTACTGCCTAAAAGATGTCTCACATCCACAATAATGTCGGTTCAAATTTCCAAAATCAAAATTATTGGACTCTAATTATTCGTGTCCCAACGTGTGGCGTGCAAACACTGACTGCAAGATTATCGCATCCGAACATGCTATTGTGAATTACGTATCAAAATATGCGACAAAAGGAGAACCCCAATCTCAAGATTTTCGAACGATGTTCACAGAAATTATGACCAGCTGTACACCCAATGATGATAGGCCAACGTGATATTTCAGCATGCGAAGTTATGCATCTACTCACTGGGTATCCGCTGTATCATTTCAGTAGGCAATTTGTAAAACTCTACATTTCAACGTATGACAACGTTGCCGTGGCGAATACAGATACGGACGAGTTTATTCCAAGTTCTATAATGGACCACTATGCTATGAGGTCAGCAACGCAAGAACAAATGACACTATGCGAGTTTGCCACGATGCATAAGATTGCTTGCAGTAGGCTTATCACCCACAAAACATCACGGCTCCTACAGCTACGTCCAGTAGCTAAGCCGGGAGTGAATGGAGAAAATGACGAGATCTACTACAAGCAAAAATTACTGATGCACATCGCATGGCGAAACTATGAAGCTTTAAAGACGCACGCAACATGGAAAGAACATGGCAGTGATCTTTCACTTCACGGAACATTCCAATTTGTTAATTGCCACATAACGAAGAAGTCGAATGAGCACGTGGTACTACCAGAAGAAGATTATCATGACTGGCAGGAGTTGGCAAGAACACTTCCCAACCAAGCACCTGAAGACGTGACACTAGGTTATCGTGATATAGATCGTGAATACGACGGGTTTGGCACGGGTTTGACGGGTGCTTGGTTGGGAAGTGTTCTTAACAACTCCTGCCAGTCATGAGATTCTTCTTCTGTTATGATAGATATGTTTTCTATATGTGGTTCAAATTTTATTAAAATCGGTTAAATATTTTTAAAGTTATTCAATTTTACATAATGCTCCATGAGAAGCTTATGGAGCTTATGAGAAAGTGGCACCAATGACGTTACGAGTTACTGCGCATCCACTCGTGAACCCTACCGTTAGTATTCTATATACCGTGGTCTGAAGTTAGATATGATCCTTTTAACAGCTGTATAATCAACACACAGTAAATAAACCAAATAAAATATTTCTTCTATTAAAATAACATTGTAACTTTAAAGGGCTATAGGGCAAAACCCTGACGTCCGATTTGGACCATTTCAGAATTATACCTTCCCATTGTTGGTTACTATGACCGTACCAAATTTCGTGCGGATCACTTCAGCCGTTCAGGAGGAGTATGTGGAAATTAAAAGCCAGAGTGTAGTATAAGAGCTTCGCTCGCGCCGCTCAATGATTAAAATATTAGGGTGAAGTTAGTTTATTAAATTCACTAGGCCTAATTTGTCATTAAGTAAAATTTAGAGAAAGGGTCAAATTTATATACGGTAGCAAACATTAAGAAATTGTATTTTAAATAATTTTTATAGTTTCTTAAGTACAATTTTCATTTCAAAGTAGTATCACGTAAATTCAACCTTTTTTCTTCATGGGTTGCAAGGTTCTAAAGAACCCCGCCGGCGTTGCCCAAATAGATCTTTTGCTACCCTGAATTCCCTAGTTATTCCCATTTAGTAATACACGTCTTCCTCATAATGGCAGAAATACTACCTATTGGGTTTCCTAGGATGGTTTCCCTTTCCTGCCCTGCCGAAACCCTGCCGAACTAGGGTAAAAGTTCTGTCCTAAGATTCAACCTCTGTAAGTAAATTCAATAAAAATTATAAATGTTACTTAGTAAAATGTAGCTAATAAATTAATCATAATATATAACATGTAAAATCTTTTAGTATTAATTATACATTTGAAAACTCAAAACATCTCTGAAGTTATTTCACAACCAAATGGTTTACGTCACCACTCAAGCCAAGCAAATTTTGATTCTAAAATCAAATCTGGTAGAGCCCCCAAATCAGACAACCTTACGTGGTTTCAAAATAAACGTTACATGGTGGAGGCGCGAAATTTAAAATAAGTTAATTTTGTAAATATAATATTATAGAGACAAGTAATATACTGTGCAAAATTACTAAATTTAAAATATCCTAATTGGGTGAATATAATTAATTACAGAGACAAGTAAAACACTGTGTTAAGGATTAGAAAGTATAAATAACAAAATATCTGGCATAAGATTTAGATTTTATTGAGAAATTGTTTTAAATGATAATAAATGGACTTAACAAACACTGATATTTATAAATTCGAAAAAGAGGAGGTAGTAACAATTTTAAAAGAATTTAAAGTAGAAGGTAAAGAGATCAATACACTCGACAAATACAGGAAAATTTTATCAGTAACAAAGAGAATCCACACAGAATCAAAATCAGACACGGAATATAAAAAACATATGACTACTTAATTGACTTCAATACACTAACTTCACAACAACGAACTAATTACCCAGAACTAGAAGAATTAGAAAGTCTAAGAAACCCACATAAATAGAAAACCAATAAATTTAACACAGGAACTCAACCAAATTAAAGAGCTATAATGTTTAGGGCAATTGTCACAAGTTAATCTATATACGCCGCTTGTGTCGAATGTGCATATTTCTTTATTTTGATTTTTGATTTTTAATACATTTCCTAAATTATTCCTTGTTTTGAATGCTAATGTGTTTCCCTGTTTTTTAAATATCCTTCCTGCAAACACTTTCTAATAGACCATGGTAATCCATGCTGATATATTTTGTTTTTTCTTTTGTGGTAGATTTGCGTTTCTGGGTTTTACTCTTTACCAATTTGTCTATTATTCTGTGGTCATAACCATTCGAAATGGCGATCTGTTTTATAATATTAATTTCCTGATTGAAGTCAGATATATTCATGGGTATGGTGATTACTCTATGTACGAAGCTGGAATAGGCTGCCATGTTATGATTGTGAGGATGATTAGAGGTTGCATGTATGGTATGGTCAGTCTGTGTAGGTTTCCTGTATACTTTAAAATTTAATTTATTGTTATCTTTACTTATGTTTAAATCCAGAAAATTAATGCTATGGTTAGTTTCTAATTCACTGGTGAATTTGACTGATGGGTGTAATTCATTTAAATGATTGTTGAACATATTTAACTGCCTTTTTGTACCCGTGAATAGACAAATGGTGTCATCAACGTATTCGAACACATTTCAAAAAAATATAAATTTTTACTATAGATACGTTATAGGACTGCGAGCATTAAAACAAAGGTAATTATATAATTATGATGATAAAGCGACGTGATAGTGATCTCAACCCATGTACCAACACTTTCCACGCTGTCCAACAGTAATTTTTTGTATGTCCTTTATAGCCGCGAGGTTTCATTTGTTTCATCTCATTTTGTAATTCAAGTAAAGCTAAGTCAAATACTTTTATGGAATAATAATTTACAAGTATACAGTTTACTTCTTTGATTTATTCTCTACACTTTCTTGTGTAGGAGAATATGATATTTTTGGGCAAAGGATATAGTATTTATAAATTACAATTCAAAATAGGATTAGTTTTGTTAGCAGTCTTGCAGTAAGAACATAAAAGCTGGTGTTTTCAAAATAAGAAATTTGAAATTGATAAATATTTTTATACTGTTCCATTTAGAACTAAATTACGAAACTTGTTTACATTTATGAAAAAAATTACAAAAAATGTGTACTACCTTTTACGTAGGCCTTACGTTGAACTTTTTCCTTTCGTTTTTACTGGCATATATGAATTCTTTGAACCTTTATCTACAAAAAAGCTATAGAACACTTTTGAATTGGTTAGAATAAACGTATAAAAACATGGTTAAAATACAAAAACTTGGACGACTTTAAACAAATTTGAAGTTTGCGGCCATTTTGAGAGATTACCGTTAGATATACGGAAAAACTCAAGAATACAATTTTGTTTGAAACAAAATTTGCTACCCGCAAAATGTTGTTAGATTTTAAATTCGACTTGAGGTTAAGCCACAAACTGGCTTTGGAAAAAAGCTTACACTTAGAGAAACGGTTCGGCCGCCATTTTTATTTTATTTAAGGTGTTAATAATTGAAAAAGCCGTATGTATACATAGCTCGGCCTAGGAATAAGGAACATTCATGCAAAAAATCATCACAATTGGTCAAGGCGTTTAGCCGTAATCGTAAGACAGACAGACAGACGAAATGCCGAACGGTCGAGCTAAAGCGGAGACCTCGCTTCGCTCTGTCAATCAATCAGTACACAAAACAAAATGCTTAGATATACGAGATTACCACAGAGGTTGAAAGTATCAAGTGCAATATTCCAGAAAAACAAAACACTTGTTTTCAAAATGCTTATCTTATCTAGACGATACCATAGTATTCGCAGCGATCTTTAAAGAAAAATTGCACAATCTATAAGCGGTTCTAAATGATTAAGACAAAGCAAATCTAAAACTTGGGACAGAAGGAATAGAGCCTCTACAATCAAACATACAGCCGATATTAGATTTCAAACATTGCCCAGGCAATGGCGAAAAATTATGATGTTTTGTTTCTAAACAAGATGATAAACGGTCTGTTTGATTGCCCAATGCTCCTCTCCTGGGTGGATTTCCGCACTCCATTAGATAAAATTTGAATGGCCTCGGGGATAAGCGAAAGCTTCAGTACCGCACTTCGTCTGTCGTTGACAGTACGGCAAATCACACACACACACAAATACACACACACACACACACACACACACACACACACACACACACACACACTCCATTACGGACTTGATCACTTGATCTGTTCGGCAGGCGGTACTACGCACGTAGGCTATGACTTCCATGGTTCAATTGCAAGAATGATGAGGTTGGGGACTTCTGCCACACAATTGACTTTTTCAATGTTAGTGCCTCACAATTCGTAAAAGAGTACTTGATGTCTTCCAACACATGCTAGAATAAAATACATGTAGTAAATTGTGGTCACTGATCCTTATACTGTTGCGTCTTTGTGTCTATTATGTTTTGCTTTGTATTATATATAATATATATTGGAATGTTGTTGTTCATATTTTACTATCCATGCCTTTGTTATACAGTACTACTACAGCACATATATAGAATGTTGTGGATTGTTAGCGAATTTCCATAGGAAAAATGAGCTATTGCAGTGGCCCTTATGGTGAGACCCAAGGTCGGGAGTAGGAAATGAGCACCGATCATGGTCCCCAGAACACGTTTTGGGGTATCATTAAAATTCATATATATGTATATATGTGTTCGCAATCTAGCGGCCGCATTTTAAGTCCGATTTGGTCCAAATTTGGTACACGTGTTGGTTGTCTACGTAGCTCGGACTAGTTCGTTAGCCAAAAAAATCCAATAACCGGAAGTACGCTTTTTGAGATTTTTACTACGAAAATGAAATTTTTTACAGTTTTTTCTAAAAATATAAATGTATGATATTATTCTGCACATTTTGTTTTTTTTACGCGACCTTATAGCTCGCTTGGTTCCCCCAAAATCGACCAAAACGTAAAATACCATAAAAGCTCCCGGTTCGAAGCCAAGTGGTGCAAACTTGCGAGTCACTATCCACAAACAAATTCTACTAATATATTGAGTACACACACACAGCTGTTCAACGCCTTCGTGAGTAGACCTATCTCCCAAATTGTTGGTTGAAACCCTAAAACATAGGCATATAAACTTAATTTTGGAAATTTATTTCCGGTCAAAAAACGTACTTCCGGTTTTTGGATTTTTTTTTGGCTAACGAACTCGTCCGAGCGACGTAGACAACCAACATGTGTACCAAATTTGAACCTAATCGAACTTAAAATGCGGCCGCTAGAGTGCGAACACATATATATTCTCCAACGGAAAATCGTTTTCTTGGTTAAGTTGAATAATGTTTTCGGACCCCACTTTTTTGGGACGCCGATTTCTTCAACGGTTTTTCGTTTGAGTTATTTCCACCTACTGGAAGTTTTATAGGCAATCTCGCTTTGTTTGGCCTAGGTGAAATAACTATGTGTCGATTATTCAGTTTTCTGAATATTCCGACTAAAAAAAAACTTCTACGTTATACTTCCAGTACTTTATATTTGAATCTAGCTCAGTTAGAACACAAGTGAATGATTTTACTTTTTGTAAACCTCTGAGTAGTGAGTACACTGAAACTAACCTTGTAAATTGTTTATTTGTGCTTGCAATTATTTTATAAAATTTCACTGTATCAATTCTTAATCTATAACTCATAAACTATTGGGATATTTGAATACTAGGTGTTTTTTGTAAATAATAACTTTTTTATAAAGCAAATACAATTTTAATCATTCCTTTTTTTTAAATTTCAAACATAAAATAAAACTTTTTGGATTTTACTTTCTCCAACAAATACAAAATAATCACTTTCCTTTCAATTTAATAATAATTTCTTAAACTACAAGGCAGAACCAATTATTTACCTAACTATAATTTATTCTAATATTTTATACTCAATTTGATTTAATTAATATTTTAATAAAAGATTTAATTTGAATTTACGATTTAATTAATTTAATTTTTAATTAATAATACAAATATTTTATCTAATCTAACATCCTAAGTAACCCAGTATTTTAAAATAAATTTATTTGAATTTACTTCAGGCAAATTTAATCAGGGACTAACGTATTTACGTTTCTACCGACCTTTTCACAACTGTCCAGGCGTCGCGACGTTTGATATGAAGTCCGCGAGCGTTGTTTAGCGATGGCAGGCTACAGATGCTCTGCGTGCTGGTTAAGTTGTCTCGTTGATGAAGATAGATTCCTGTAGGGTTGGCTGGAAGAATGTTGGATGAATTTTTAAAGATGGTTGTGGTGATGTCGTGTCTGAAGTCCCGGTTCGGCTATTCCCTCGACGTTAAAGTTGCATGTCCAAGTGATCGCCTGGTGATGTCCTGGAGTCCTATCTGGAAGCTATACGAATCACTCCATGTATCAGCTGCTATGCAGGTTATGTTACGTCTCCAGAATAATCCAAGTTAGGCGAACTTTGTAATGACTAAGTTGCCACTGACGTTCTTGTAGATTATAGTTGTGTTTATTGCTGCATTCCAGATTAATATCGCAATGACGTATCTTCACACTTTTTATACAAATTATTAGGTTAAAGAAGAAAATACTTAGCTTTTGCATACTATAGTATTTTATAAAAAAACAAGTAACAGCTCTTGATGCGTACACTAGCATCATGAAAGTCAAAAGGCTCGATGTGTTCACTTACATCGCAGAAATATCAAGGCTCTCGGCTCACACTCGAGTGTCCCCGAGCAATCGTTTATATAGACTTTTTCGGCACTACTTCCATGCCAACTTAAGCTTTCTATCACTGTATTTCTAAAAGTTTTTAAAATTCGTTTTTTCAAGAATTTTAAACTTCTAGTCTATGTTATTTTTTATTCTGAATTTTATATTGTTTTTTCCTTTATTTTTAGACTTGATTTAGTAATTGTTTTACGTAATTTTCCTTTTGTTTTTTGAGTACGCCCACTTTCGCATGTTGGTATATCTGCTCCCCTCCAGTCGCCTCATCTCCAGCCAGCCCCTTCTGCCGTTCCTCTATCTTATCTCGCTCCATGCAGTTTTGGCTATTGAAAATCCTTTTCTTTTGTAACTCCTCCAGGGTTTTCCCGATTTTCTTGAGAGTGACATTTTTGAATTCAGCTCGTTGTCTTCTTTACACACGAACTCGAGTGACGTTCGTACGATTCTTGGTTCGCGTACACGACCAGCGCGCGTTTTCCGCGGCGATTTTTCCCGGAAAAGTCTTTGTTTTTCGTTTTCACTTCTTTATTTCCTTTTGGTTTGTGTTAACTAGCCGAATTTTCACTTTGTTTCTGCTTCTGGTTGTCTTGCTGTAGGGTTAGGGAGTTAAACGATTTTCTACAAATTTGGGCTTTACTTTACTCCCGAAACATATTTTAAATACTGGATTATTTTTACATAACTTCGTTATCAACATACTATTTACCATTTTGAGTCAATAAAAATTTAAGTTTAACTTTTTATTTTGCTGTAAGGTGCAAATTCGACCACCTTTTTCCTTTCATAAAATTTCAAGTTTTTCATTTTGTTTATCATTACTAAAAATTCTTTTCGTTAGAATTTAAAAAACTTTCTTTTTTACTTACTTTTTTATCATTTGAACTTAGTGGATTAACATTAACTTTTTTATTTAACAAAATTTCGCTAAAACTTATTTCACCTTTATTTTAGGCCTTCTTATGAAAAGCCTAAAAAACATTTTCTTTTTCAATTTAGATGAATTTTGAATTTCTCCCCATACTTTAATAGCTTGTACCTTACGTAACTTTGTGACTTTATATTATCTAATCTTGCAGTAAATACACCCGCGGTTAGCGTAATGCATTTCCTGAAGATATTTGTTTTTTATTTAATTCCTGGATTTTGGCTTCCCGAAGGAATCTTTAAGTATTTTTTACAAGTCCTTATTCCTTTTTGAACAGGCAGGGTCCAATAGTTTAACTTAGCCAGATAACGACCCTCCCGCGTCAACATGATTTTCGTGACCTACATGCGGCTTTAGCCCGCGGTAAGTCCGGACTATTCAAATTTATAAAATTAATTACAAATTCAAAATCCAGGACCTACAACGGGTTGTGTCCGTTGTAATATATATATTATAATTCATTTATATATATATGAATTTGAATGACACCCCAAAACGTGTTCTGGGGACCATGATCGGTGCTCATTTGCTACTCCCAACCTTGGGTCTTACCATAAGGGCCACTGCAATAGCTCATTTTTCCTATGGAAATTCGCTAAAAAGAGAATAAGAAGTACAAAGAACTTAACACGGATTTAACAATATAAAAATCATATGAACTCTATGCAGAAAATAAATCGTTGAATTCTAAACACTTACATTGAACTAAGAAACTCTTAATAAAAATGTTACTAGAGAACATGTCCGTATGGATTCCAGGTAAAAAAAATGTAATATTTTTTTCTGTTTAGGGCTTTACATTTTGCTCTGGATTTATTTTAAATGAAACATATGTACTAACTGCTGCCCATTGTTTGACACACTCACAATGTACAAGAAATAAAATGACTGGTTACTTCACCTGCACTATGAAAGATGCTTGGAAATATGATGTTGTTATGGGTTCAACGTACGTCTTGAGCCCAGAAACCTATAGACCTATAGTCCGGAAAGGTACGGAGATTAAGATCCACCCAAATTTCTTGCACAACCTAGAGTGAGTTTACACTGTATATCTTTAGGCTATAATATTTTGTAGAAATTAGAAAGTATTTGTGAGATATGCAGGCAATTATAATAAATATATACTGTACTTCAGTTTTAGAAACATATTTCTTAATACAAAATTGTGCATCTCTAGCCGCGATGTTTGAACGGTGAACTATACAGTATTGACATTTTCAAGGTACTCGGTTTAGTCAAACACAAAATTTACAAACGAAACACAATTACCTTTGCTTATTTAAAAATGCTGACAGTTTAAATTATTTGAACAAAAATAAATCTAAAAACGGCACTTTGAAGAAATATATGAAGCAGACAATATTTTCCATTTTCGTCCTACATAAAATATATACAGTATTACGTACTGCAGAAACTACAAATAATTGTTTAAATACATTTAGAACATTTATAAATATCCCAATTGTAAGTTGCTCTGCTTACATAAACATTTTAAAGGAAACCATTTTAATTTAACCATTTCATTTTAATGAACCAATAAAATTAAAACTTTCATGCTCAAATATTTTAAATTAAGTTTATTGAAGTGATTAATAAATAACTTCAAAGGGACTGTTATAGGTTTAAATATTTGCATGCTACGCCACTCTAAAAACGAATTAATGATGGTTTGGGTTAATCCTTTTGTTTATAACTAGATCTAGTGATGACAATTTTGCGCTATAGTTAAATTAACATAACTTTATTTTTGTATAGATTTTTGTAATAAAACTTAAATTTAATTATAGATTTGCTTTCAGACATTAATTTAAGTTTTTTAGTAGAATAGTTGCAAATTTGTAAATCAAAATTTCTTTAATTAAAACAAAATACCATACTAACGCCAAACCTTTTAGCTCAGCCTTCCATTTTCGAGCTTGCCTGCCATGTCCGCTCGCATATTTGTAGGTATGTGAAAATATACTTAATATTTAAAGTTTTATTTTAATAAGTGTCCCGTGTTTTAAAAAACGGCACGGCTGGCTTAGTATGATATCTAGCTCTAGAAAAAGCAATAGAATTCTTAAGTAACCTACACAAAATGTTAACTTATTTATATCAGGTAGTAGGGTTAGTAATAAAATGTCTATGTTTTATTTTCAGTTTCAGTTTTGACGTGGGTCTGATAGTGCTAGATAGGTCCATAGATGTGCCTCAGACTTATACTTTTACCAGCCCTATAAATCGAAGAAAACTCCCAAGTTATTTCTCTATAAGAAGTGATTATAGAACTTTCAAAAGAGGTGCCAAAAGAGCGGTGCTAATCACGTTTGGAAGTAATGATTGCAGCGCGCTGTACACACAAAATGCAAGGGTAAACAATTACCAAATTGGAATGGACAAATTTCAGCG
>JAGFPH010003204.1:85682-102717 GCA_018207615.1 Philaenus spumarius | reverse complement strand
TTGTAGATATACTTCATAAAACAATAGATGTTTTTGTCAAGTATACTATATTTAATACAAGAGGTTATGCAATCTGTATTATTTTCTACATGTGTGACTGGAGGGCTCCACCCCCTGGTCGCTTCGCTCACCAACCCCGTAGCTAAGCAAATACAAACAAATTATTGTTAACTATGATATGTTCAAGGGAATGACAGGGATTAGGGCAGAGATTTTGATTTTTATATAGAAGAAAGGGAATTTTCAAGTTATAAAATATTACCAAAATGTGATATGTTAAAGCAGTAATTTCAAACTGGTAAAATAGGTAAACAATAAAGTTTGCATAATTTCAATAGTGATAGGTGTTTATAATATAGTAAGCAGTTTTAATTGTTTGTGTTTGCTACAACCTAACCTAAAACAATTGTTGGTTGATTCTGATACTAAATTTGTCAATTTGGATGCTGTAATAAGAATTTTAAACATTTTCGAAATAAAAAGTAGCCTAAAATATTCTTTTAAAAGTCCTCTACGTGTTAATGAAAGTTTCATCGAAATCGGTTCAGCCTTTCCGGAGATTAGACTGGTCAAACAAACAGACAGACAGATGGATAGAAAGACAGACAGAAAAAAAATGTATAAATTTGTACGGTGTTTAAGTTTTTGTAATGTGTGAATAACCACATGATCTTAGAAAAAAACTTATATTTCGAAATCACAGATAGACATTTTAATTTTATTTATGTAGGTATAGTAGATATGTAAAAACAGATATTTCAGTTATAATACAGTAAGCATTTTCGTTGATTTTCCTTAGTGTTTGTTTTTATTTTGTTAACCTAACCTAAAAAATCTATGGTTGTGAAAAGTAATTAACTGATTCTAAATTTGTTTAGTTGGTTGCTATTTTAATGAATGCATTCAAGAAACGTGTGTTAATTCAGTACAGGCCTCATCTATAATTGTGTTGCTAAGATTTTGATTCAAATCAGCTGTTTTATCTGTTATATACAGAATTTTGAACATTTTCAACCCTTAAATTCAATCCTTTGCAAAATCCTTTCTTAGTATGCACTTCTACTTTGTAGTACCCTGTTGGCTCTAGCTAATCATAGTTTTGCCTGTACGTTATTTATGAATCAGTCAGTCAGAACTTCTTCTTTTATATCTGAACCTGCTCGCTTCGCTCGCCAACGCCTGCGGTGATATATGGTGATGCCAATGCAAACCAAAAACTACCTAATTTTGTTCATAATTTGTTTTACTTTCTCACTATACTATAGTATAGAGAAAGTATAGTGATCGCAAAAAAAATCGATGTTGAGATTTTTGTGGAAATATCCGTTTTGGGACCCCCTGAGTCCAAAAAAGTGGTTTTTACAAAATGTCTGTCTGTATGTATGTATGTCTGTATGTATGTCTGTATGTATGTATGTCTGTATGTACACAAAGCTAGAGAGAAAACTATTCCATCGATTTCAACCAAATTTGCACCAGACATGTCAATTAGGCCTGTATAGATGCACGAAAAAAGGTTTTGAAAAATTTTGAAAAACAACCCCCTTTTTGACCAAAAAACCTCAAAAAAATCAGTTATAATTTTTTTATAAGAAAACGGCTCTAACGATTTTGATAAAATTTAGCTTATTTGTAGCCTTTAATGTGCCCTACCATATGCAAAAAACCGAATCTTTCTAAAAATTCTCGTTTAGCTAGTAATAATAATAATAATTGATTTTTTGGGGGTTTCTTGGCGAAATGACGAAGACTATCCGATCGATTTCAAACAAATTTGCACCAGGCATGTCAAGTAGGATTATATAGATGCACGAAAAACGGTTTTGAAATTTTTTGAAAAACAACCCCCTTTTTTGCAAAAACCCCCAAAAATCAGTTATTATTTTTTTATAAAAAAAACCGCTCTAACGATTTTGATAAAATTTGGCTTATTTGTAGCCTTTAATGTACCCTACCATATGCAAAAAACCGCATCTGTCTAAAAAATTTCGTTTAGTTAAAAATAATAATAATAACTGATTTTTGAGGGTTTTTGGCAAAATGGCGAAAACTATTCGATCGATTTTAAACAAATTTGCACCAGACATTTCAAGTAGGTCTGTATAGATGCACGAAAAATGTTTTTGAAATTTTTTGAAAAACAACCCCCTTTTTGGCCAAAAAACCTCCAAAAAATCAGTTATTATTTTTTTATAAAAAAACGGATCTAACGATTTTGATAAAATTTGGCTTATTTGTAGCCTTTAATGTGCCCTACCATATGCAAAAAACCGCATCTTTCTAAAAATTTTCGTTTAGCTAATAATAATAATAACTGATTTTTTGGGGTTTTATGGCCATAAAGGGGGTTGTTTTTCAAAATTTTTCAAAACAATTTTTCGTGCATCTATAAAGACCTAATTGACGTGTTTGGTGCAAATTTGTTCGAAATCGATCAAATAGTTTTCTCTCTAGATAATAATAATAATATTTATTAGTTAATCTCCAACTTTAATAAAAAATCACCTCTCCTACCCCACCCTACAAGTCACAGTGAATCTGTTTGATAATTTAAAAATGTGTGTGAGAAAGTATGTGCCAGTTCCTGGTACCGTTTATTTTAATTTAATTTTTTAATATTAATTTTTACCGAAATGATAATTGATTAGGACGGAGGCACTTGGATCTAAGTTGGGTGGTGGGGGTAGCTGTAGATTAAATTAGACGTGAAATATCCCTAACATTTGTCCACAAAATCCCTAATTTTGTCCTTAATTTTTGTCAATTTTTTAACACGAATTATAAATACTTTCGGAATAAAAAGTAGCCTAACATATTCTCTGAGTAGTCTTCTACATGTTAATGAAAGTTTCGTCAAAATCGTTTCAGCCTTTCCGGAGATTAGTCCGGCCAAACAAACAAATAGACAGACGGACAAAAATGTATAAATGTGTGTTTACGTTTTGGTAATGTGTAAATTACCATATGAGCTTAAAAAAACCTTATATTTTGAAATCACAGACACTTTGATTGTATTTATATGTAATATGTATGCCCTATATAGATAACGTTTTTATTTAAAACCATTCGATCCAAATTTTGAAGAAATCTTCTGTTTGTTTTTATTGGTAATGCAATTTTAGGAATTGTAAAGAATTTAAGAATTAAAAGAAATTGTAGTATTATTTACACACAAAATGTTTAGTAAGTTTAGGCTTTTGAAAATTTTCCGTATGCACTTTTGTTGTTTTTTGTTTGTTTATTTGTTATGTCTTATTATTCTTTCTTTTAATTAGATACGTAATTCGGTTTTACAATCTGTTACACTTATATATTATACCTAACTCAAATATACTAAACTACCAATGAGTTCGTGTCCTAACCGGCTAAGGCGCTCTATGGTGATGGACTCTGCTGGTTCGAATCTCGACAAGACCAAATTTTTTCTCAAACTGACGGAGTAGAGCGTTTCACATTAGAGCGTGACGTTATGCGTGACGGTCGTTTAATAGAGCGTGTTTTCACCCCCAGCAACAAGAAAACTATATACTCTGCTACACACTAATGTATGCACATTTTTTGGACGTGGTACGCCTGTAGAAGTTTTCACTTAAAAAAATAGCCAACAGTTACGTCCAAATCAAGCTGGCTTCGCTTTACAACTCGAGTTGTCTACCGTTATTTAAAATACATCATGTTCCAATAAAATCTATGTAATATTAGGGTGCCTTCAAACACTCGATAGTCCATTTCGCAGATGTTGCAAACATTCGATAGTCCGTTTCGCAGTGGGAGGAGCCAATCCCTGCCACCATCAAACTCGTCTGTGACACCCCCGGCATGACATCAAAGGGATGAGGTTATGTTAGGTAGTCTTCGATCATGGAATCCTTTTCGTTGTCTGTTATTGGTCAATTTCTTGGACAGAATGGCGTCTACTATCGAGTGTTTGATCATTCGCGTGGTTGAGACATCTAATATTCACACTATCTACCAAATGCACTATCTAGCAGTCGAATGGATCTTGCAATATCACTCGAAATAAAGCAAACAAAAATATCAGCAAAACAGAATACAGAGCTAGTTTAAAATAATGTTTAAATATGACACGTTATAAAAAAAAACTAAGGGAAACACCTGCCTGGAACCTTCTATACTCATAATCATGTTACGTTTTATATATATTAAAGGTGTAGGATTATAAAATAACGCCAAAGCTAAGATGGTAAATAATGTTAAATGTTCAAATCAAATTATTTGGTATATTTTATAACAGCAATTATAGTAAAGGTTAAAGCAACCAGCAAGGCTAAGGTCTACACTTTAATAAAAACGTAACCTAAAAGTTAGAAATACAAATAATTGCTTCAAAGTTTGAAATCATTTGTTAATAGAAATATTGGAGCAAACAGCTATTTTATCTGTTATTTTATTAAATTGGTTGCTATTGTAATAAATGTAAATACACGTGTTAGTTCATCAGTCTAGGCCTAACCTAAGATTTTTTCCAACTAAATTTACAAATATTGAAATAAAAAAGTTGTTATCAAAATTAATTATAGGCCACGTAAGATACTCTGGGATAGTGTAGCTTTTTATTAAAAAAATGTTTCAATTGGTTCGGTATTTCTAGAGATTACATACAAACAAATTGTACCTCTTTATAGTATTAGCTGAAACGTTTTACCGGGAACGAGAACGCATGCGCGAGAGATAAAGAATGACGCGTCCACTTGGTAGGAAGAGAAAGGATTTGAATAGATAAAACGATTAATTCTTGAGTAGTTTTTAAGTGTTTGTTTTATAATTGTGCTTGGATGTAAATCCACGAAGCTCGCTTCGGAATTCCCTAATGATGTTTAATAACACGAATGATGTCACGGTTGGGCCGGGTAGCCGCCAGCAGTCACTCGTATCGTGTCCGCCGGTTAGTTTATCGCAACTGCTTGTCTTGACCTTGGCAGATCTTCCTTCTTTCCGAGGTCAAGTATTTTACATTTGAATTTACAGGATTTGACTTTTAGAAGCTAATAGATCACTAAATACAAAGTAAAGTACCAGCACCGTAGGATCTGAAATGTATACATTTATTTGACTAAAACGCGTGTAAAATGTATACAGTAACACAAAACACATTAGCTGGTTATACAGGATTGTATATATTGAAATAAATGAAAAATCTTCAGTAATTTTTTTTCAAATTCGGCTTAGTTTAGTCGCAATCCGCCATTTTGTTTTCTTAAACAACTCTCACTGTAACTCCAGAAACAGATGAGATATTAAGTTCAAATTTGGAGGGAGCAATTTGTATGGTACTATGTACAAATGTACCAAACACCAAGAATTTATGCTCATACATTTCGAAATGACGGCCGTTAAACACTTTTAAAGTGGAAGATCTTGCAAACCGTTAACTTTACAAAACATGTACAAGAGACAAAATATTTTTCTTGCCAGTTTTTTCGTCGTTTCCGTAGGACGAAGGACAACCGATTTATCGAAAAAACAAACTGAAAACATAATTTCTTGGTAGTTGTCTAAAACATCCAAAATGAGCCTAAAACCAACATTTTTTTAATGTTTGTAGTTTTAATAAATAACATAAAATTAATTGCTCAGAAATGTTGGTTTTATGCTAATTTTTACTTCCTCCACCCTATACGTAGTATATTGAGAAAGTATTGTTTTCGTCCAAATTTTCGAATTTTAATTTTTAGTGGAACTATCTGTTTTGGTGCTCCCTGAAACCCAAAAAAATGTTTAGTGGAATTATCTGTGTTGGTGCTCCCTGAACCAAAAAATATTTTTAGTGGAATTATTTGTTTTGGCGCTCCCTGAACCCAAAAATGTTTTTTTTTTTGTGATGTCTGTCCGTGTGTCTGTTAGGATGTGTACAGAGCTGGAGACCATATTAACCGTCCGATTTTGATTAAATTTGGTATGTAGGTGTAGTTCTGGAATATCTCCAAGCATTTTTCAATTTTTTATTTTTAAGGGGTTTTTTAAAAATGGCAAAAAAAACGAGAAAAATCTAAATTTCTCAAAAACGGGTATAACGATTTTGATAAAACTTGGCTTATTTGTAGCCCTTAATGTACCCTACCATATGAAAAAAAACGCATCTTTCTAAAAATTGTCGTTTAGGTAATAACATTGACTGATTTTTGGGGGTTTTGGCCAAAAAGGGGGTTGTTTTTCAAAAATGTTCAAAACCTTTTTTCGTGCCTCTATAGGCCTACAGGCCTAATTGACATGTTTGGTGCAAATTTGTTCGAAATAGATCTAATAGTTTAAATAATAATAATATAATATAATATGGATGTGTGTTACATGTAACATTTTCCTACTTTTGCAATTCTTAATAACCACCTCCTATGCAACTCTTGGGAAGGTATAAAGTTTCAACTGGGAGAAAGTATGTGGCAGTTATCTGGTACCGTTTATTGTTTATGCGGTAGATAATTACCGAGAAATTATGTTTTCAGTTTTTTTTGTCTATACATCGGTTATCCTTTGACCTAGAGAAACGACAGAACCCCAATCTGTCCGTCGTTAAACACTTGTGTTTGGTACACTTGTAAATCGTAACATAGCAAAATGCTTGTACCAAATTTGAACTCAATATCCTTATACATTATTTCTCAAATTTGTCGCTAAGCGATATCTCCCTTAATTCTTCATCAAAATTGACTATTCAAGCATCATTTTAAACCCAGGGCCGGCGCAAGGACCATGCGGAATGCGAACGCATGGGGCGCCGCCAGGGAGGAGGCGCCGACGCGCCGATGAAACCAGCGTCGACGGCGCTGCGGCAAAAAGTTCAAGACCAAGGCGCCTTCAAAATTTTCCAAAATTTTTTTGCACCGAAAAATGTTGCCTAAAGACGTGGCCGCCCTTTTCGGGTTTTAAAAGAAACTCCCTATTTCTGTTTGCGCTTTTTTAGGGACAAACAACCTACACCGCTAAAGGGCACCATCCTTTCAGAGTCGGCACCCGTTAGTTTCAGTGAAAAATCCCCCCCCCCACCCTAAAGACGCGACCGCTCCGACCTCCCTTTTCGGGAATTAAAACAAATGCCATATTTCTTTTTGGTGCCACTTTACGGACTCAAAAGACCACATTCACCAGTTTAGGGCGCCATCCTTTCGAAATCGGTTCCCTTTGGTTTCAGTGAAAAATTCGCCCTCTTAAAGACGCGACCGCCCATTTCGGGAAAAGAAACGCGGAAACGCCCTATTTCTTTTTGGCGACTCTTTATGGATAGACAAGATCACTAGATCAGGTACAGGTACAACAGTATTGCATAGGGCGCCACTCTTTCGAAATCGGCGCCCTTTGGTTTCAGTGAAAAATTCGTCCCCCTAAGACGAGACCGCCGTACATTTTATGCTAACTTCACTAACATTAATAATGTAGTATTTATGTGTCAATAACAACAGTATAACATCTTTTTATAGCCCGATTTGAAAATTACCACGCTCTTTTCTAGTACTTTTGAAGAAGGGTGGTAAAAGGTGGTAATTTGAGTGGCTTGTTTACTCAATATCAAAAAAATGTGATATTTTGCTTTTTTTTGCAAACTTTTTAATAATGATAATGTTTCCTTGTCTGGAACAGAAGGATATTCCGATTGGCAAAATATGTCAATGTTTCTATGTCACCACGAAAAGTCACAGTCACATATTAAAGCTTCTCTCTCTTATCGTGAACTGTTCCAAGTTAGGCCAAAGTTAGATTTTAGTTTTATTCTCATTTAATTAAGTTATGCCATTTTTCTTGTAGGGGAGGATGGGTGTGTATAGGGGTGTGTGTGTGTCATATTAATGTAAAACTTAACATTAACCTCAATCTTACAATGTTACCGAATTACCGATGTTACCTTATATTATTGACAATTAATTATACCTAACCCTTTAACTTTACCACGTTGTCATGTTGTTACCAAATTGACTTGTGATATTGTAATGTTAATCTTACAATGTTACCTTTTGATGTTAAAAAGTTAAAATTATGTAAAATAAATATTGTAATATGATTAATTTGGTGTTTTCAGTATTTCACTTCCACCCACTTAACTTTCCATTTTATCATACATTTATTTAAGGTCAAAAAGTGCTCTATACTGTATATATATATATTACACTGTATATGTATAGAAAATATTTTATATTTACTTTTATTTTTAAAATTGTGGATCGATGTTATATTTCAATTTGATTTTATATAATTGAATAATTTCAATTGGTATACATTTGATAATGTACCCATTTTTTATTGCAATAAGGAGATATATAAATACATATGCATAAATAGGGGTGGGGGGGTTGTGTATAGAGGGGGCGCCAAAAATTACTCTCGCATGTTCAGGAAAACCCCCTTGCACCGGCCCTGTTTAAACCTTATGTTAAACCTCGCTATTGACGAAAAATAGACAAACAGCTTAAAATTCATGTTTTCGTTACAAAAATGTATTAAAAAATCTTTTATACTTCATATCGATACTAATGAAAGGCGCAATCTGGCGCAATCAAAGGCGCGATACTTCATATTAATAGATGATTAACAATCTGTTTAACTAACAAACAGCTGTTATAAAAAATATTTACATTGTTTACATTCTAATATGCAAATTAAACGAACGTAAATAAATAAACATGATTTACTTAATTAAATCAATGTATTAAATCAGGTAAGTAGGCCTACACCTAACTTGCGAAATATTCGCACGTGTCAGCTAGTCTTATCTATTTCTGGAGTTACAGTGAGTTTTTGTAAGACAAACAAAATGTCGGATTGCAACTAATCTAAGTCGAATATGAACAAAAGTTACTGAAAATTTTTCATTTATTTCAATGTGTACAATACGATTCTGTATAACCCGCTAAGGTGTTTTGTGACACGCTGAATAGCCTACCGATGATTGAATTTATAAATTCGTTTAATTTTGATTTCAGCCCACCAAAATAGTAGTGGGGATATCACCTATATCACCATTCCCTTAAACTATTGGCTGGTTTCGACAATAGCGTTGTTATTAGTGTGACATCAGTAACAGCGACGCTGCGCTGTGGCGGACACTTTAACTAACGATCAGGAGAACGGTTCCAATAACTATAAGTTTAATTACTCGAATTGAAGAAAATGTTACTTTTAGTAGGCCTTCGTGGAGCATCGAATAAGCCAACTGGGCGTTTGCCTGGAGCGCCAGTTTTTGAGCGTGAGAGAATTCGAGGTTCAAAAAAATAGGACAAACAAATTTGAGGGACGGGGAAAATAAGTTTTTTTAACGTACTTTAATGATTTGATTTTCAAAAATAATACATTTTAAAGCACAACAGAAAGTCATGTAGTATCGCCGCGCTTGCCATACGAGAAACACATAAAATGTTGAAGGATTATTGACCTCATTATATAAATCAAAATAAATAACTTCTATGTTTTTGTTTTTGAAACCCTTTGAATAAAACAAACTAATGGGTTTGACAGATTTGTTTTGTTTTTGTTGTTTCCATTTGTTGTACAAATTTAATTTATTACCATTGATTTTTTTATGATTTATTTAATTTTGTACGACGTATTATTTTTCTGGGACTTGCGGTTGACCTTGCATTGTTATATGGCTGAGCGCTGTACGTTCTGCGCTATCTATCTCAAAAACGGTTATACGTATAAAAAAATGTGATGAACAAATTTTGTATAAAATTGTATGCTTTACAATTTTTATAACAGATTCAAATAGCATTGAAAACATAGGAAGCGAGATATTTACGAAAAACTGATTTTTGTTACCTATGACCTTGAATATCTCAAGACGCGCACACGAGATTTTATGAGACTTTTGAGACAACTTGTATATTGCCAAAATAAAGGTTTATACGAGTTTACAGCTTATTATCTTTTATTCAGAGATTGTCCCTCTTCTGTACTACAAATAATTTGCATATTAATGTGGAATATACTTTATTAAAACACTAGTGGACCCAGCAATGCTTCGCAATTGCTTGATTTAATATTTCATTTCATTACATTGACTTAAGTAACCGAATTGCAAAATGGTTTGTATGCCACTTAAGAATATACTACATAAATTTAGATACATGTAGTTTGTAAACCTTTACAGATAATACAGTAAACATATTGTTTGCTTTTACCTAATCTAATAAAACTGATAGTTGTGAAGAATTGTAAAAACCCTGATTCTAAATTAGCCCAAATAAATTGGTAGCAAATAAACGTGTTTTGGTTCATTGTAGGCCTAACCTAAAATTATGTTTAGTTTTTGATCCAAATCAGTTGTTTTATATGTAATATGTAACAGCCAATGTTTGAATTGAATTAAAATATAGTAAGCATTTTTAATTGATTTTTTTTGCTTTATGTTGGTCAATCTAACCTAAAAAAGCTGTTGGTTTTGAACAATAATAAACTGATTATAAATGCTGAGTAAAGTTGCTATGGTAATAAATGTAGACACACATTTACTAAGCATTTTATTGGAACGGCTGTTTTTGTGCGCTATGATCTTGAACCCATACAAAAGAGGCTGTTTAGTTTTTCCAAATTTGAAACTTAAAATTTTTTCTTTATTTAAAAACCTAGTTCGGACAATTACGAACATTTTAAAACAAAAAATAGCCAAATTGGTCCAGCCGTTCTCAAGTGATGCGCTTACAAAGGAACAGCAATTCATTTTTATTATACAGGGTGTCAATTAAGTGTGGGTACGGTTTAATGTTTCGTATATAAGGAAAATTTTAAGGTAGATGTGATTGAGGAACCTACTCTATGTAAAAATACTATTTTATTACGATATCAAACACAAAATTTCCGCCATCTTGGATCTGCCATTTTGAATGTAACTTTGTTTTTTTAAATAGGAAGGTGGTCATGTGATACATCATTTCGATATAGAATTTCAAGAAAAAACCAACGGTGAAATTTGCAAATCCATATTTTCAACCAATTAAAAATGGCGGCCAAAAACAACGAAATCGCGTTTGCCCCATTTTGCTGCACTATTTTTGTTTTAATATTAATTATTAATCTTTTTGGATTCAGAATTAAATAAGCTTTCAAACGATATGCCATACAACGATATTTGGGAGTATTTAAAATTTTTGAGTTACAGCCATTTTGATTTTTTCAAAATTGATTTCGAGTAGTTAGTTCAACCATGAAATCTTGGCCTGCATGGAAGGAATATAATTATTATTTTGATTTTAATGAATTGTTTCTAAGAATCTTCCCTAGATACTTCTTTCTTTCCAAGTTTTCGTATAAAAGGTGAAATACATTTCAGAAGATTTTGTGGAACGTTTTTGTTTTGAATGTATACAACTTTCAAAGCCTACACGCCTAATCTATTTGTGGTTCAGTATTATGGCACTCATTTTCTCGCAGAAAAAACAATTGTACCTGACACTACGAACTCTTAGCCTGGGAATAGTTTATCCTATACGGTTAGCTGCTACTGTGTTTTCCATCAATAATTAGTTTGTTTACTTCTACCTACAATCTGTCCAACAGCTGTGGGTGCCCGCAGGGTTGTATCAGCTGAAACCTATCAGGACAGAATAAATTAAACGACAAACCAACTGTCATAAACATGGACACAAACTTGCGTCTAATCAGTTGTTTTAAAAAGAGAATGAAATTCAAAAGTTTAAACAATGTTTCTATATAATCATCAAAAGTTTTAAATATTTCTCAAAATTAACATTCTAATTTTCACTAAAAGAACTTTCTGTTGTTTAGTTGATTTCCGTTTAGTATCAATTGGGAATAATCCGATCATGCAGCTGAACCGCTGACGTAAGTTGAGAGAATTTCCGAAATTAAGTTTATATTTTTTAGGGTTTCAACCAACTATTTGGGAAATTGGTGTAGGCCTACTCACGAAGACGCCTGTGTGTACAAAATATATTGGTAGAATTTGTTTGCACCTCAGCCTCTAGAACAGGCTCACGCGCTGATTCGGTCCGCTCGCAGCACCTTGCGGCCTCGGATTCGCTTCGCTCGCAGTTTACAAGCTCGGTTAAGGGCAACGTTTGAATTTGTAATGTATTTCAGATCAATGGATTTTATCTTATTTATTAAAACTATTAGAATTGAAAAAAGTTGGTTTTAGGCTAATTTTGTATGTTTTAGACAATTACCGAGAAACTATGTGTCGAGTTTTTGTCGATAATTCGATTATCCTTTGCCCTACAGAAACTATAAAAACCCCGGTTTATCTAACGTTATAACAAAGTCTCTTGTCTCTTGAACATCTTTTGCAAAGTTAATTTGTTCGAGATGTTCCAGGTTAAACGTTTTGTAACTGCCGCCATTTTGAAAATTATAAAAATAAGTTATTTTTGTTTTGTATACTTGTAAATCGTAACGTACAAAATGCTTATAACAGATTTTAACTCAATACCTAATCTGTTTCTGGAGTTACGGAGAGTTTTTGTAAATACAAAAATGGCGGATTGTATCTAAACTAAACCGAATTCGAAAAAAGGTTAGCCTACTGAACGTTTATCGTGTATTTCAATGTGTACAGTACGATTTTTTTAACCGTGCCCTCGGCTCGGCTAGCGCTTGGTGGGCTAGCGGTGTAGCGGGGAAGGATTGTAAAGGCAGTTCCACAAACTTCGAATAAATAAAAATGATTGAATAATTATTCGAATAAAATTATTGAAATAAAAAATACTTGAATGAGTCATAGACTACTTGTCTCTTGTTCGAGTATTCGAATAATAATACTGTGGTGTGGTTAAGGTAAATGCCAGACACCAAGTAGGCCTACTTCCCCCTAGGCAGGAAGTTTTCCGCGGAATCTAACTCCAGACATCCGTACTGAGCAAACCGTAAGTCAAACGGAAAAATGTTTCAAATAAAATATTTAATTTGGACCTTAATATCTAAAACTTTCTCGCGAACACTTTGTCTCTGACCAACAAATACAAAACTTTCCAGAGGTGTGAAAATGTCATGTCATTATTAAAGTACATTGTTGTAATATTGATTTTTAAAATATGAAATAGGTTTTGTAATTGATTTTCTTTTACATCATACGAATCGTATGGTTCTTATCTGCGCATCCGTGAAAATTTCATAATTTTACATCGCTGCTAAGTGTATTAAATGACAGTGTTATTGAAGCTCGGTTTTCGCTGTTTCACGCCGCTCGGCTCAGTTTTCGTGGAGAAAACTAGAGTAGACAGAGCGATTTCTAACGTTATCATTCAGGTTAGTACAATCTTGGCCGAGGGCACGGTTAAAAAAATCGTACTGTACAATCCGATCCTTTATAGCCCGATATTTTTGTGACACGCTGTATATTTATTATCAGCATTCCAACATGGAATTAGTCTAATCAAACCCTAGCTTTTACTTGATTCATTTTTATGCATACTGACTATGTGATATTAACTCAAACACGTTGTCATATTATTTATTTAAATTTTCAACAATTCACAGCCTTTAAATTTCAATTTGTGTTTTTTGTTATGAATACAGGACCATATTATCCCGATGTATCCGTGCCTGTATACAATCAGTATGTGGGACCATTTCCCCATGAATACGTAGTCATGCGTCATGCTCGTAGTCCAGAGTCGTCATCGGGATCGTCATCGTTTTCCTCCTCGTCGTCTTCATCCGGAGGAGGCACAACGTCAGGGACATTCATGGCACCCGGACCAGGAGGTAAAGCAATTCATGTGGAAGTCATTAAGCTTAGATTCCATGTACAAGTTACCAGTGATTCATAACTCAGTGTTTTGCACAAATGATTTATTTTTCATGTTATGGTTCAGTCAACTAACACATGACATTTATTTTTAATTTTCTTGTAGTCAATAAGTACCGCCCCGTTATAAGTTTGATACAACATTATACAAAAATTCTTCACTTAAAGTTAATAAAGAAAAGTGCTTCGCAGTATTGTTAGAGCACCATGGTATTGTTATATCCGCTATGCAGATATCCATCGAGAATTGAAGGTGCCATTAGTAGCTGAAGAGGCAAAAAGGTTTGCAAGAAAACATGCAAGCAGACTCCATGTTTCTGGGTAGCACATTTGCTTAGCAACGTACCGCTAGTGCGGTGGTTGAAACTATGAAAAGAGGGAAACCAAATAACTTAGTGAAAATTATATAAGAACTGCACATGATCAAAGTGTATATTGTATTATGAAGTGCGGCACTGGACGTATTTTCAACACGCAGCCTGTTGGAAAAATAGTGCTAGATAGTCTTTGACTAGTTGTAATTGTATATACATTTATAAAAACCTTAAAGTTAATCAAGAACATTCACAAAATCAGTTTACATATGTTTTACATTTCTAATTCTTTTCAGTTAAGGGTCTGCTGTAGTGGCGGCAATCTTGGATTTTTATCCCATAAGAGCAATGTTAAATTTCAAACCATTTATTCGTTTACTTTTTATCATAAAATTGTTAGCAAGGTCTCATTTCAAGCACAGTCACAATACTCATCCGTCTTGCAATTTACATTTTTTTATGATTTTGATTTGTTATGTAATTGAGATTTTGTAACACAATAAAAAATTAATAATGAAAAATAATTTGCAAGCCAGATCCGAAATTTTATAAAGAATATTCAGTTTTTTTTCAACACTCAATTACAAAAGATAGACTTATAAAATGGTTTGAAATCAGGCAATGTCAAAGCGTTCAGCGGCAAGAAATTGCACTGTTTAGATAGGGATACAGTGAGAAGCGGTTGCGTTTCCAGTTGCTTTCTTGTTTACTGGAGCAGACCCTTAAATAATAAAAGTTACATCCTATTATAAAATATTGTAAAAGGTGTTTCAAAATGAATAGTGGGGTTTTAAGGCTTTGAAGTATTTATTATGTTTAACATAATAAAGTTATTATAAATTGTATTTAAAGTTATTATAAATAATACATCAATGAAAGAGAAACTCAAACAGTTTGTTGGTACACCTGTGTGCATGCGCATGTACTGTTTCCTCTCTGTCTGCCGTTAGACAGCGCTATTAGCAAAGATGGCGACTAGTGAACAGAAAGCTTTCTGTGTCTTACAGTTTGCAAGGACTGAATCTTTAGTTACAGTGCAACGTACGTTCCGTATTAAATTCAAATGTGATAATAACATCCGTAGATAATATCATCGGATTGAAAACAGCAGCTGTCTTTGCAAAGAGAAGAGTACGGGACTATCAAGAGTCTTGAACGATTGAGAGAGTCTTTCACACGTAGATCCAAGAAATCAGTTCGGAAGGCTAATCGTGAATTAGGAATTCCAGTGACATCTGTGAGGATACTTTTAAGGAGACGCTTACAACTACGTTCTTATCGTTTTCAGTTTTTACAAGCTCTAAGTCCTACAGACTGCTGTTTACGGGCAAACTTTGCAAACGATATTTTGCTGCATGACGGTGAAGATTTTCTGGATCGTGTAGTCTTCAGTGATGAATCGACATTTCACATAAGTGGACATGTGAACACTCATAGTGTGTGCATCTGGGGGTAAGAAAATGTCCACGTGATGGTACAGTTCCAACGAGACTAACCTAAATTGAATGTTTTTGTGTCATATCCCGGTGGAAAGTTGATGGGCCCTTCATCTTTGCTGAAGCAACTGTACTGGTGTTTGTTTTCTTGATGCGCTACAACTACGGCTCGTTCCTCAATTGGAAAAGCTGAACAACAGAACTTTATTCGGCATCAAGATGGTGCGCCGCCTCACTGGTATCACTCAGGATGCGCGACGTTGTAGCCGACCACTGGATTGTAGGTTCCGGATGACAGAGCTTGTTTCGCGTGCGATTTTTACCTTTGAGGGTTCCTAAAGGATCATGTGTATGTACCTCCGCTACCAGCTGACCTACCGGACTAAGAAACAGGATTGGAGTAAGAAACAGGATTGGAGTAGTTGTTACAACAATTACTCCAGACACACTGAACAAGGTTTGGGACGAAGCTCGGCTATCGACTCGATGTGTGCCGTGTGACGAATGGTACTCACATTGAACACTTGTAGGAAAAACTGTTTGAGCCGCTCTTTCATTTGATGTGTTATTTATATTTGTAAGTTGAATGTAATAAATACTATAAAGTCTTAACCCAGATATTCATTTTGAAACACCCGGTATAAGCTTTCAAAATGATTACCAGTGGTAGAAAAGGAGTTATGTATTGCAAAGAATTAAAACGACTGATTTTTACTTTCTCCACCCTATACGTAGTATATGGAGAAAGTATTGTTTACGTAAAAATGTTCGAATTTGAATTTTCAGTTGAATTATCTGTTTTGGTGCTCCCAGAACCCCAAAAAATTGTTTAGTGCAATTATCTGTGTTGGTGCTCCCTGAACCCAAAAATATTTTTAGTGGAATTTTTTGTTTTGGTGCTTCCTGAACCCAAAAAAGTGTTTTTAGAGTGGTGTCTGTCTGTCAGTCTGTCTGTATGTATACACGAACAGAGAGGACACTATTGGTCCGATTTTCATGAAATTTGGTATGTAGGTACTAAACCCTAATATCTCCAGGCGTTTTTTTCATTTTTTGAAATTTTAAATTTTTAAGGGTAATTTACCCCTAAAAACCCATAAAAAACTACAAAAATGCAAATTTCTCAAAAATGGCTCTAACGATTTTGATCAAATTTTCAGTATTTATAGTGCTTAAGATGCCAAACAAAATGACACCACCCGCTTTTATCAAAACTTCGGCGTTTTATAATTATGGAGAAATGTTTAAAAATAAACAAGTTTATGTTGTCAATCTAGCATCGTGGCGGCGGCCGCACAGGGTAGCACCATGGTAGCGATCACGGCCAGTAATTCAAAGGTCACGCGATCGAATCCCGCCTTGGACAATAATTTTTTTATACGATTGACGTAGGTAGAATATTATTTTTTGTTTTGTTCTAAAAAGTAATAAATAAAATGATTAAAAACAATATTATTTTGACTACAGTAAGTTGGGAGAAAGTTTGTGTCAGTTAACTGATACCGTTTATTTAATTAGTTTTAGAGAAGGGAGTAAACATAATTTCAGACAAATCCTTTTCTTACAGGTTT
>JAGFPH010003204.1:62011-75685 GCA_018207615.1 Philaenus spumarius | reverse complement strand
TCAAAAGACAATTAAATTTACTATAATCCTGTGTAAAGGTGTTTTAGCTACACCTCCCGGAACAAGGAACAAAACTCATATAAAGATCCCAAAAATCGAATTTTTCACTATTCGTGTACGATAATTGCACATTTTCGCCCAATCATAAGCCCGAGTACATATTGTGAGTTTTACCATTCAAAAGACAATTAAATGTGCTATAATCCTGTGTAAAGGTGTTTTAGGTACACCTCCCGGAACAAGACAATTAAATTTACTATAATCCTGTGCAAAGATATATTTGGAACAATTTCCGCAACAAGGAACAAAATGCATAGGTATCTCTCATTATATAAAACGAGTTATTCCCTGATAAGAAAATTCGGCTATAGTAATGCGGCAGTGCTGCTTACGGGTTTTTTTTCTGTTTATAGTTCAATAGTTATGGAGGTGAACGGATAATTAGTGATGATGAAATTGTCTTTTTAGTAAATTTAATAAATCAATTTAAATAAATTTAATAAATCAATCAATGATGAAATTGTCTTTTTAGTAAATTTAATAAACCAATCTCTTATTAAATCAAGCAACTAGGACTACATTAATTGCAAAAACTTCGCACAGGTTAGCTAGGGTTCCAACAGGGAGTTCGGGAGTGGGGGGTTGGCGTGCGGAGCACGCAGGGGTCTCCCCTAGTTATTATTTATTTTTCAAGGCGAAACTAATTTTTAAAGTTAAATTTTAATCTTTCAATTGCCGTTTATTATTAGTTTGATTTTATACAAATATTTAGGCCTACTGTTTCTATACATTTAATTTATTATAATAAAGGTGTAGAATTATTTATAACATCAAAGCTAAGAGGGTAAACACAGTTAAATGTCCATTCACTACAAATACATTCAATAAACATAAAATGTTGGTTCATTAGGCTAGGGTTCACGAAAAAGGGTTTTGAATTTTTTTTTTAAACAACCCTTTTTTGACAAAAAAAACCCCAAAAAATCAGTTAGCCTATTATTTTTTTTATAAAAAAACAGCTTTAACGATTTTGATAAAATTTGACTTATTTGTAGCCCTTAATGTACCCTAACATACGCAAAAAACCGCATCTTTGTAAAAATTCCCGTTTAGCCAATAATAATAATAATAACTTATTTTTGGGGTTTTTTGGCCAAAAAAGGTTTTTTTTTCAAAACCTTTTTTAGTGCATCTATACAGGCCTAATTGACATGTTTGGTGCAAATTTGTTCGAAATCGATCGAATTTTCTCTCTAGCTAATAATAATAATATTTATTAGTAACATTCCTATTTTAATACAGTTATGAAGTCACAGTGAATCTGTTTAATAATTTAAATATGTTTGTGAGAAAGTATGTGCCAGTTTCTTTTACAGTTTATTTATATTAAATTACAGTAAAAATTACAGTAACTTTAAAACGAAGCAAGACACTAAGCTCTAGTTTGCGCCATTATGTTTCTCTTTTAATAAGCTTTGCAATGGTGTATTGCATGACCTACCTTTGCATTTGGTACTTTTAAGCCCCTTTATCGCCCCCCCCCCCCCCCACCAAACCTCCCAAAACCAAAGGAGGCCAGTTATGTAAAAACATTTGTCCTGTTACGCAACACAAGAAACAAACAAGGTTTTGTTAACTTATTTTCAGTTACAAAAATAATGAATGGGTTAAAGGGACTTATTGAACACTCAGCATATTTGTTGGTAAAACGATAATTTCCGCTGCTTCTCCTCAATAATGTCAATGCAAAATCTCACTTATAAGTTCTGTATTCATTGATGATGTACACAAATTTAGTAAAAATAGGTGTTTTTACAATTATACTTTTTACCTAACCCATGTGTTAAACTGTCCTATCTTAGAAGTAATTTACTGAACTACTTTACATCTCTTTAGTAATTTATAGAGTCCATAAATTACGATTACGTCACGCTTAAATCAGCTGATTGTTTGTTATAGCAGATTAATTTCATTACTACTAAACAAAATTGTAGTGTTTAAATAACACTGATTCACAGACAAACGTATACTTCTTAATTCTACTAAATAAAGTAAATTTTATTTGTTCTTTCCATATTATAAAATTAGTATAATTATACATATATTATCAAATCTATGCTTTGAGTAATTAAAAAACGTTCTATTTATTATTTATAACAAGTAAAACTTAGTTGCAGTTGCTAATTTCAATGTTTGATTAATAGTATTATTGCAATGTTTGGTTAATTATCTATACTAATATTATAAAAAGGTAAACAGATGTTGTTTGTTTGTATGTAGGGGGTAATCTCTGGAACTACTGAACCGATTGAAAAAGCAGTTTTACTAATAAAAAGCTTCACTATCCCTTAGTAACATAGGCTATAATACATTTTAATAAAAACATTTTTTATTTCAATATTTGTAAATCTAGTTGGAAAATTCTAGACCGATGAATTAACATAGCAACAAATTGAATAAAATAACAGATGAAACAGATGTTTGCTTTAATATTCCCATTAACACCTGATATCACACTTTGAAGCAACTATTTGTATTTCTAACTTTTAGGTTAGGTTTTTGTCAAAGTGTAGACCTGAGCCTAGCTGGTTCTTTTAACCTTTATTATAACTGCTGAAATAAAATAATAATATACGCAATAATTTGATTTGAACATTTAACATTATTTACCATCTTAGCTTTGGGGTAGTTATTAGCGAATTTCCATAGGAAAAATGAGCTATTGCAGTGGCCCTTATGGTGAGATCCAAGGTCGGGAGTAGCAAATGAGCATCGATCATGGTCCCCAGAACACGTTTTGGGGTGTCATTAAAATTCATATATATATATATATATGTATATATGTGTTCGCACTCTAGCGGCCGCATTTTAAGTCCGATTTGGTCCAAATTTGGTACACGTATTGGTTGTCTATGTCGCTCGGACGAGTTCGTTAGCCAAAAAAATCCAACAACCGGAAGTACGTTTTTTGACCGGAAGTAACTATTTTATTAGATTTTTACTACGACAATGTATTTTTTTAGAGTTTTTTCTAAAAATATAAATGTAGGAAACTATTCTGCACATTTTGTTTTTTTACGCGACCTTATAGCTCGCTTAGTTCCCCCAAAATCGACCAAAATGTAAAATACCATAGAAGTATCCGGTTCAAAGCCACGTGGTGGATTCTACCGTGGGGTTGGCGTGCGAAGCACGCAATGTATTGTGTATTGAAGATACTCCCAATACTGGGGTTGGCATGCGAAGCACGCAATATTTTGTGTGTTAAAGATACTCCCAATATTCGGAATGGCGTTCGAAGCAAGCAATGCATTGTGTATTGAAGATAAGCCCAATATGCGGAATGGCGTGCGAACCATTTTGCAGGTATTCAACACCGTCGTGAATAGACCTATTTCCCAAATTGTTGGTTGAAACCCTAAAACATAGGCATATAAACTTAATTTTGGAAATTCGCTCAACTCACGTCAGCGGTTCAGCTGCGTGGTCGAATTATTAATCCTACACCATTATTATAAGAAAACATAACATGATTATGTGTATAGAAGGTACCAACGGTGTTGGCGTGCGGAGCACGCAGGGGTATGCCCTAGTTAAATAATATACTAGTTAAAATGTGTGATATTATTTATTGTACAAAGTTACAGAACACCCTGTAAAATATTGTACGTTACACATGATAACTGCTTATTTACATCGCAGTACAAACAATCATACTTCGAATGATCTAAAGAAGCAGTTTTCATCACTTGTAACGTAAATCTTCTTCTTACAATTATATAATTGTGTTAGTTGTCAATTTTATCATCAATATTAATAACAGGTTTTTTCGTAGGCCTAACTTGGCTACATGGTGGAGGTTGGTATTGGTAAACAGGAGGGTCACAAGGAGGAGGATTGGTTACTACATGAGGACTTCTTGTAGTGGTAGGTCTGAAGAACGGATTCCACCTGTAGGTAGGTTGCACTAGAGGATACTGATAAGGTCCTGCTCCGATATGATCGTGCATGTCGTAAGGAGAATGGTACATATAGTATACAGAAGGCACATGACTGTTCGGGTGTCTAGGAAGGTATACATTTACAGGAGCTTGGTCTGGGATGTAGTTCTCTGCGATAGAATCTAGGTTCTTCCCGTCTGAGAAGAGCGATTCCAAATCAAACGATCCCCGATACTTTGGAACAGTTTTGCTATTTGCTTGGATGTCTTCTCTTGAAGTTATTAGTCGTACGTTCTTTTCTTCTTCTTTATTCTTTTCGTTGACGTCATCTGCTGTCTCGACGTTGAATCCTGAGTAAATTGGAACTTCAGTTTTCTCATTCGGCTGACGGCGCTCTCCGGCCTCTCTTTTTGTTTCTGATTACGGGAACTTGCAGATAACACCTTCTTGGTTGCAATCCACCTTGACTGGTTTCTTCAACCCTTCAAAGTTGACTTCATAAGCTGATTTCCCCATTCGCAGAGCAACGCTGGCTTCTTCTACCACTTCGGGGACTTCTTTCTCAGGCCGTTCAACTTTGGAGTCGACATGAATACTGTGCACTGGAAAAGTTTTAAAAATAGAATATGTTTAGAAAACATTTTTTTTATGGTAAATTGTTCACTTCTTTAAACTAGAAATATAACGTTTTGATAAAGGTTAGTTATTAACTCGAATAATAAATACAACCAACAATAACTTACTATTGATTATGAATTTATAAAACTTTATTTTGTATTATATGTTGAACTTTTTAAAACGATAAAAGGTACTTTAAATTCTTATTACGTGAATATATTTGTACACACTGTTACAAGCACCTAGTTAACTTTGGGGGCTTAAACCTTTCTCAAAGAAAACATCATTTAAACAAAATATCAAAAAATACAAAACAAAGTCAATAAAAATGACGGTGCTAAAAACTGCTTTTGAATCATATTGCAGCTTAACCTGCTTATTAGCGAATTTCCATAGGAAAAATGAGCTATTGCAGTGGCCCTTATGGTGAGACCCAGGTCGGGGGTAGCAAATGAGCACCGATCATGGTCCCCAGAACACGTTTTTTGGTGTCATTAAAAATCATATATATATGTATATAGTGTATATAGAGTTCGTGCTCTAGCAGCAGCATATTAAGTCCGATTTGGTCCAAACACATGTTGGCTATCTATGTCACTCGGACGAGTTCGTTAGCAACAAAAATCCAACAACCGGAAGGACGTTTTTTGACCGAAAGTAACTATTTTTTGAGATTTTAGCTACGAGAATGAATTTTTTTTAGATTTTTTTCTGCAAATATAAATGTAGGATGTTATTCTGCACTTTTTTTTACGCGACCTTATAGCTCGCTTGGTTCCCCCGAAATCGTTCAAAACGTAAAATACCAAAAAAGTACCCTGTTCAAAGCCATGTGGTGGATTCTACCGTGGGGGGTTTGCGTGAGAAACACTCAATGTATTGTGTATTGAAGATACTCCCAATACGAGGGTTGGCGTGCGTAGCACGCAATGCTTTGTGTATTGAAGATACTCCCAATATGCGGAATGGCGTGCGAACCATTTTGCAGCTATTCAGCACCGTCGTGAATATACCTATTTCCCAAATTGTTGGTTGAAACCCTAAAACATAGGCCTATAAATTTAATTTTGGAAATTTGCTCAACTCACGTCAGCGGTTTAGCTGCGTGGTCAAATTATTATTATTTCAATGTCAAATACATTAACTGTATGTATACTTAAGGTAAAACGAATTTGGAACCCTCAGCTGATATGTTTGCATACGACGACCTTTTTTACGAAATAGAGTAGGGCTACCTACCTAAACACATTCTGCTGTTGAATGCAGGTAAACACTTTGAATAAAGTCTGTAAGTTAGAATTTTAGCCTTTTTTAAATTTTCATAGATTCAAAACACAAAAATACATTTGGGCCACATTATACACATCGGATTGATTCAGTATATCGAATCGATGAACATCGATGTCTGCGCCTCCCCCCCTCTCAACCACGGAAAATATATATTTATACAAGGCTGTCTTGCGACCATATGAACAAACTTTGTCACGTTATTCAGCATGTCAAAAGAAACAAAAAATGTAACATAACATGTGTCCTATCTCATTCCGTTTTCAGTCTGTCTGTATGTGTTTTTAGAAGTAATATTTTTAGAAGTAGAAAAGATAAGTAAAAGAGCTCAAACTTTTTACACTTATTTGTTGCGTAACCTTTTATCACTGTACGAAAAATTAGAACAATATTTTAAATATTTTCAAAATGGCAGCCGTTTATAATTTTTAAAGTCAAATATCTCAAAAACCGCTAACTTAAAAAAAAATACAAGAGACAAATAAGTTAACTTTTTTAATGACAAACTCAATGTTTTTTTTATTTTTTCTGTAGCTCAAAGGACAACAGAGATATTGACAAAAAAAGGGAAAATATACCATCGAGTTGGCGTGCGAAGCACGCAATGTTTTGTGTGTTAAAGATACTCCCAATATTCGGAATGGCGTGCGAACCATTTTGCAGCTATTCAGCACCGTCGTGAATAGATCTATTTCCCAAATTGTTGGTTGAAACCCTAAAACGTAAACTTAATTTTGGAAATTTGCTCAACTCACGTCAGCGGTTCAGCTGCGTGGTCGAATTATTAACTTTATAAATAATATATCATAAATATTTGTTTTTACAAATAGGCCTACAGCGTTATAGTCCTTGTAATTGTACACATTTACCAGTTAAAAATTCCCTCAGCATAGTTAGACCTAGATAAATAAAGTTTGTTGTTTTTAAATAGTATTTTTATAAAAAATTCTGTATTTCTGGTGTTTATAAAATTATTATAACAATTACTTCATTCACAAACTTTATTTAATATTCTGAATTGAACAATGTTACTGAAATATCCCTTCATTATAAGCAGCTTTGTCCTGAGTGACTGACTGACTGACTGATGACTATATGACTGAATGACTGACATAGAATCGACGTAGAGTAAAAACTACGTAAGATACAAATACAAAAATTTAAAGGAATATTCTTACAGGTCCATAGACGCACACTAAAAAAGGAATTTGCAAAATTCGATTTTTAAAGCGTAAAAATACTGAAAGTTAAGATAAAACAGCTATTCGGATTGAAAGCTTGGAAACACATGTTTGCTTACATTCATTATCATAACAACCAACTTAAAAAATTTAGAATCTGTTTATTATTATTCACAACAAACAGACTTTTTAGGTTAATTTAAAAAACTAACAAAAAGCAAGGAAACATGATTACTTTATTAAAATTTAATCTGTTGTTACATATCTAAACTAATATTATAAAGAGGTAAAGTTTGTTTGTTTGTTTGTTTGTTTGTATGTAGAGGGTAATCTCTGGCACTACTGAACCGATTGAAGAAATAGTTTTACTAATAAAAAACTACACTATCTCTGAATAACATAGGCTACAATTCATTTCGATAAAAAACCTTTTTTTACTTTCTCCCCCTATACCATAGTATATGGAGAAAGTATTGTATTCGTCCAAATTTTCGAGTTTGAGTTTTTGGTGGAAATATCCGTTTTGGGTCCCTCTGAACCTAAAAAAGTGGTTTTCGGAGTGATGTCTGTGTGTGTGTCTGTATGTGTGTCTGTGTGGATGTTATCAGACCTAGAGCCTAAACCAGTCGTCCGATTTTGATGAAATTTGGTATGGAGGTACTAATACAAGGTATCTCCAGGCTTTTTTTTTCATTTTTGTGAATTTTTTTATTTTTAAGGGTAATTTTTCCATAAAAACCCTTAAAATAACGGAAAAATCAACGTTTCTCAAAAACGGCTCTAACGATTTTGATTAAAATTTTATAGTTTATTAGGGACCTAAAGTACTGTAAACTGCAAAATTTTAATCAAAATTGTTCAAGCCGTTTTTGGAAAAAGTTGGTTTTTCCGTTATTTTATGGATTTTTATGGGAAAACAACTTTAATACAAAAACACCTCTCCTACCCCACCCTACAAGTCACCGTGAATCTGTTTAATAATTTAAATATGTTTGTGAGAAAGTATGTTCCAGTTTCTGGTACCGTTTATTTATTTCAACATTTGTAAATTTAGTCGGAAAAAATTCTTAGGTTAGGCCTAGAAATGATAAACCAACACATGCATTTACATTTATTACCATAACAACTAATTGAATAAAATAACAGATAATATAGCTGCTGTTATGCTCCAATATTTCCATTAACAGATTATTTCAAAATTTGATGCAATTATTTTTGTATTTATAGCTTTTAGGTTGGGATTTTAAAGTGTAGACATTTTAACCATTATTATAACTGCTGTTATAAAATATAAGAAATAATTTGATTTGAACATTTAACATTATTATTACCATCTTAGTTTTGATGTTATTATTAATCCCACACCTTTATTATAAATAAAACATAACAAATGTTTTTAGAAGGTTCCGTTGGGGGTTGGCGTGCGGAGTACGCAGGAGTCTCCCCTAGTTATAAATAAAATAGCTGATTTAAACAAAAAACTCGACATAATTTTAAATTATGATAGGCCTACAATGAACCAAAATACGTTTACTTGCAAACAATATGGCAAGTTTAGAATCAGGTAATCATTCTTCACAACTAACAGTTTTTTTAGATTAGGTAAAAGCAAACAAAAGGCTTACTGTATTTTAATTATTATCGTGTTATAATTAATTCTACACCTTTATTATAATAACATTAAACGTATTGAAACAGTAAATATTTGTATAAAAACAATTTAATAATAAACGGCAATTGAAAGATTAAAATTATGTGTGCCTATGCTGACGTTAAGGCTGGTAAAAGAATTGAAGAAAAGGCGTGATGAACTTCGTTCCTGACGGGGGTCCCACGACCGCACATCTTTACTTTCTTTTTTGTTTTTTAAATTTCTTTTGTAAAGTTAGACGTTGTAGGGATATTTTGCATTACAAATTTGAAATGGCCGCCATTTTTTATATATAAAAATACACGTTCTGTTGTTTTGTGCAAGGGTAAAAAGGCTATGTAACAAATATGTAGGCCTACACCAAATTTGAGTTCAATATCATTTCTCTTTCCAAAGATATTATGTGTTCAGTAAAACAAAATGGCGAATAGTTCGAAAATTAAGCATTTCGTGACCTATAAAATTTAAAACTGTTTTTCTCTATAAAATAGCCTGGTGGAACATGTCAGAGTATTTTCTAGACTCCCTGAATAAGTAACTTACTAGTGTACGGTAATCATTTCTTTAGCTTTCACATTATCCTAAAATTGCAATTTTAAGTCAAATAAACGGTACCAGAAACTGGCACATACTTTCTCACAAACATTTTAAAATTATTAAACAGATTCACTGTGACTTCACAATTAATCTTATCTTCTAAAGCGAGAGATAATTGTTTGTCTGCTAAATGGATCTGGAATCTCCGTCTAAGGATTTTTGATTTTTTGATTTTATATTAGGCTTTTGGCCACGAGAAATCGATTGGAAATGGTCACCAGTTTGGGAAAATTCGTTTTCTATGTCTTTTTATTAAATTAAAAAGTGAAATTTGTCCATTTTAAACAATACAAAGCACAGCTGATGCAAATGTTTTCAATGCCATTACAATAATCATCTGCTTTCTTTTAAACTGTATATTTTATTAGAGGTAAGCCAAATGTTGTATCTATTTATAGTTACCATGGCAACGAATACATAATAAACATACCCTTTATTTAGTTGTTTAATGTTATAGGCCTAACCTAAACGATGTTCACGGAAATTTGCAATAATAGTAGTTATTGACGTGAGTGAACTAGGCCCTAGGAATAAATCGATATTGAAATAATACTTTAATTTAGGCCTGACTTATTTCTGAGGCATAGCGTTGAGATTGTGGTTAATCCTTTAAACTGTATTTTTATTACAGGTAAGCCTAATGTTGTATATACCCTTTATTTAGTTGTTTAATGTTATAGGCCTAACCTCAAAACTCAATAATCCAATATTTATTATTGAAATCATAGCCATGCTTATAATCGAGCTTTAGCTCGGTCTCCAGGTACTTGTAATAAAGTAGGAGAGGGGATACATTAAAGTAGGAGAGTAACTAATAAATATTATTATTATTAGAAAATTATTCTATCGATTTTGAACAAATTTGCACCAAACATATCAATTAGGCCTGAATAGATGCACGAAAAAAGATTCTGAACATTTTCGAAAAACAACTTCCTTTTTGGCCAAAAAACCCCAAAACTTAGTTATCATTATTAGCTAAACGTGAATTTTTAGAAAGATGCGGTTTTTTGTACATTAAGGTCTACAAATAAGCCAAATTTTATCAAAATCGTTAGATCGGTTTATGTATTTATAAAAAAATATTAACTTTTTTGGGGGGGATTTTTTGGTCACAAAGAGGGTCGTTTTTAAATGTTTTTTTCTTGCATCTATACCTACAGGCTTAATTGACATGTTTGTGCAAATTTGTTCGAAATCGATCGAATAGTTTTCTCTCTAGCTTTGTATACATACAGACATGCAGACATACATACAGACATACATTTTGTAAAAACCTATAGTATAGAGAAAGTATAGACATCGCAAAAAAAACATCGATGTTGAGATTTTTGTGGAAATATCCGTTTTGTGACCCCCTGAGTCTAAAAAAGTGTGTTTTACAAAATGTCTGACTATATGTCTGTCTGTATGTCTGTATACAAAGCTAGAGAGAAAACTATTCGATCGAATTCGGACAAATTTGCACCAAACATGTCAATTAGGCCTGTATAGATGAACGAAAAACTGTTTTGAAAATTTTTGAAAAACAACCCCCTTTTTGGCAAAAAAACTCCAAAAATCAGTTATTATTATTTTTTTTAAATAACGGCTCTAACGATTTTGATAAAATTTGGCTTATTTGTAGCCCTTAATGTACCCTACCATATAAAAAACAGCATCTTTCTACAAATTCTCGATTAGCTAATAATAATAACTGATTTTGGGATTTTTTTCCAAAAACGGGGTTGTTTTTCAAAACCTTTCGTGCATCTATACAAACCTAATTGACATGTTTGGTGCAAATTTGTTCGAAATCGTTCGAATAGTTTTCTCTTTCACTAATAATAATAATATTTATTAGTTACTCTCCTACTTTAATGTACTATCCCCTCTTCTACTTTAATACAATTAATTATGAAGTCACAGTTGGGATTACATACGGGGGTTGGCGTGCAAAGCAACAAGGTATATGACTTATGGGCGTTGGCTGTCAGGCGAGGGAGCATTTTCTGTAATTTTAATTTTTTGTCCTCTGTTTCAAGGGCGCCTATACCTATGGGCAGAGAGGGTCCACGGCCCCCTCCCTAGCTCCCAGTGCAGGTTGTTGGCGTGCGAATCACGCAATGCATTGTGTATTCAAATACTCCAAATACGGGGGTTGGCGTGCAATGCACTGTGCGTCGGCCTCTTCTCATAGTGTTCAGTGTCAAGCTCACATGTGCGTCTTTAGCAGAGAACGTGTTAATAATTTTAATATTTTTGTGAGAAAGTATGTGCCAGTTTCTGGTAACGTTTATTCTCTATAAAGTTTACTTTTTCTCATATTAAAATATTAAAAAATGTAACAAAAGAAAGATATCATGATTTCACTGCCATTACTATTTTTCAATAGTATTTAGTTTCATAAGATTATTTAAATTATTCATACTAATATTATAAAGAGGTCAAGTTATTTTGTATCTAGGGGTAATGTATGTACTGAAAAAGCTACACTATCCTTAAGTAACATAGGCTAGAATTAATTTTGAGAAAAAAAAATTGTATTTCAAATTTACAATATTTGTAATTTATATACAAGGTTTCCCCAAAGTAAAGAGCCAGACTTCGGGAAGTGGTGCTATGAGTTAAAATCAAAAATAAATTGTTTTCCAAAAATGCTTTGCTTTCCAGATATCCACCCTTGTGTTTAATTTACAAAATAATGCATACCTAGAGAACGGTTTCACCGATTTAGTTCAAACTTGGCTTGCAATTTAAAACCCAACAACGATCTATGTTAAGTAAAATCAGAGATTATATCCAATCTTGCATTTCAAAATGGCGGCTATTTGAAAATTTCAAACCTAAATTAAACAAAAACAATATATTTTAACAAAAAAATATTAAGACGCCTCTTTTTAAGCCCTTTTAATTCCATTTCGGATGGTTACTGTCAAAACAATCGGAATAAAGATAATAGTTAAGTTATACCTATTAATCGGTTTTTTCAACCCGGCATCCTATACCAACACGATAATCACGACAATATGGGTTGAACAAACTAATTATTACACATAACTTAACTATTGTCCTATTGTTTTGACAGTTACACTATCCGATATCGAATTGAAAGGGCTACAAAAATGTTACTTGAATTTTTTCTTTTATGTATGGTTTTTGAGTAATTCAGGTTTGAAATTTTTAAACAGACGCCATTTTGAAACGTTAGATCGGATATAATTTCTAGTTTTCTTACAATAAATCATTGTTATGTTAAACTTTATGCCAAGTTTGAACTAAATCTGTCAAACCGTTCTCTAGATAGGCTATAAATTATTTTGTAAAATAAACAAAATGGCGTATAACTGTAAAACGAAGCATTTTTGTAAAACAATTTAATTTTGAATTTATTTTTATTTTGACCCATAAAACCATTTTCCTAAGTTTTTCACTTTACTTAGCGACACTCTGTATATAAAAGAAATCCTGACCGACTGACTGATTATAATCAACGTACAGCCAAACTATTATAGCTATAAACTTCAATTACAGGTTACCTTCATGCCTTTATGTAATGAGGCATAGAGGTACACTAAGAAGGGATTTTGCAAAAATATATTTTAAGGGTTGAAACAACCCCTAAAACAATGAATTTGAATTAATATACTTTTCTTAAAGCTAGAAAGCTAAAAATGTTTACATTTATTACTTAAAAGAAACATAGAAAAAGTAAACCAGTTTGACATTTTGCCATGTTCTGTCAACGGTTGAAAATATGATAACATTACACAAAACAAACAATAAAAGTGAATTATTATACTTTCCTCTTTTTGTCCTTTTTTACCTGCTAGATATTTTTAACCTTATGTCTATAAATGAATTTTCTTTAACACAATAATAATAATCCAAATAATTGCACCAACTGTATAAATAAAATATTAAAATTGTCAACTCCTTTGTACGTACGTGAGTAACAATATAATATAACAGCTGATTTCACCCATCCCCTGTAATGCTTAAACAAAACCTAGCGTAGATTATACTTTGGGGTTATGTTTACAACTTCAATTAATATAAGTCTTGTAAAGTTGATTTTAAAGAACTAAAGTAGGCTATAATCTATACTTATAAAAGCCAAATACCATCGACTCATTGACTCACTGACTCATCACAGTTTCTCCAAAACCACGAGGCCTACAAACATGAAATTTGGCACTAATACTCTTTATAGGCTCTAGTCGCGCACTAAGAAAGATTTTCCGAAAATTCGAAATTTTAGGGGGGTTTGGGGGGATCAAATTTATTAAAAAACAATTTCTTCAAAACTACGGAACGGATTGGCATGAAATTTGGTATGTAGCTTCCTCTAGGGCCATAGGTGCTTAATAAGAAAGGGTTTGGAGAAATTCGAAATTTTAGGGGGGTTTGGGGGGATCAA